>BJCM01111940.1:0-14080 GCA_018326385.1 Flaveria bidentis | reverse complement strand
TATGCCTCAAAACCTCCTAAGAAATCTTCTCAAAGTAAGTCAAGAAAAGAGAAAGAAAGAACAGATGATCAAAGAGACAAATCATCTGAAAAACCATCATCCAACAATCAATCAGAGTCTATCACTGTCATTCTAGACTCTGAAGAACAAAAGACAGCTTTTGCAGCTTTCAGTTCAAGCTTTCAAGCTTACCTAGGAAGTTTATTGCCAACTGCTAACATGTGCTAACAAGATTTAGAAGAACTGCCTCCAGATGTAGTGGAGGAGATGGATCTACAATGGCAAATGGCAATGATTGCTTATAGAGCCAAACAATACCTAAGAAGAAACAAGAATTTGGCTGTTGCAAGTAAATCATCACGTATTAGAGTTGATAAATCAAAGGTAAGATGCTTCAAGTGCAATCTCTATGGACATTTTTCTAGAGAATGCAATCAACAAAACTCTGAATCAACACAACATCAGAATCATCAGGGTAAACAACCTTCATCAACTCAAAGGTTTTTCAGACAGCCAAAACTGGCAAACTCATCCCCACTAGCCATAAATACACCAGCAGGAACTAGCAACTCAAAATAATCAAGGCTTATAATTCTTCAAGATGGAACCTATGACTGGAGTTTGTATGAGAAGGAAGTCTTAGAAGAAAATCAAGCTCTAATGGCTCACATGGAAAACAAAGTTCCACCCATGGCAAGTGAGGTAAGAGACAGGTTATGTTCATCAATATGTGTTAAGGAAGTAGAAAGATATAGAATCCATGCTCAACAATTAGCTGATAAATTTAAAGAAAAAATGATTTTGAATGAATCTTATGTAAGAGAACATAAATTATATCAATTGAAATTAACTCTTTACAAAATGATTTAGACAAAATTGTTTTTGAAAATTACAGTTTGAAAGCATAAGTTGAGCATTTGACCACTTGCTTAACCAAATCCATGGCTAATCATGCATCAACTGAAGTAAAACTTCAGAAGTTTCTGCTTTCATCTCAACAATATGAGAAATTACTCAATTCTCATATTGAATCAATAAACAGGTCTGGGTTGGGTTATAATGTTGTGGCACCTCTTGTAAACAATAACTATGTTCCTTTGCCTGAATCAATGACAAACAATTTGTCAAAACATTTTATGTCAAGCACCAATATAAGAACTAGCTCTAATATATCTAACATTGATAATAAAATTGAAGTGAATGAAACCGAGTCTTCTGAATCATAAAAGAGTAATCAATTCAATTCGGAATTGGACTTTGATGAGTGGGATGACTTGGATGATTCTAATGAACATAATGATGATCTTCTCAACAAGGGTAAGAATCTTGTTTTTAAAACAAATATCCCAAAAATGCTTAAAGAAACAAAGCTGACATGCCCTCCTAAACAAAGAAACATGCTGAAGACCATCTGCAAGAGAATAGCTCAATTAAATGAAGGTCTTCAAGAGCTAAATCAGCAACAAGCATCTTCCAACGAAGTAAATGAGAAGTGTGCCTCTACTGAGGAAAGACATAAGTAATCTGTGGAAAAAGGGAAGAAAAAGGCATCAGCAGATCACCAGCGGAAGAACCTCTCTCTCCAGTACCCGATCTGCGGAAAAAGAAAACTTCTTAAAGATCAAGTATAGGTTGGACTCACCTTATTTTAGATTATTTACTTTTGATTGTAATAAGTCTTTTGTTAGTTTCCTTTTATATGTATTTAGTTTTATTTAATTTTACAGTCCAACGAAAATATAAGAGAAACTATAGTTTCACTCAAAGTCAGCTGATTAGTTAGCCTGGCGAAACTACTATTTCGACGGGCGAAGCTATAGTTTCGGCAGTACAGTTTCGCTGTCAGCAAAACTGTCTGCAAAACTAAGACTGGTATATATAGATTTGATGTTTTTCATTTTTGGGTAAGCTTGCAAAACCCTAATTGTTTATCATTGTTGCAAGTTACTATTTCAAAGCAGTTATTACATAGAATTATCATTGTGCTTTATGTTATTGATTATTGATGTTCATTATCTTATTATGAATGGGTTATTATTGTGTTCAATCTTCTTTGTTCATGTTGTTTAAGTTTGTGTGTTGGATATTGAACGATTAATCATCTCATTTCCACTGTTATACGATCAATGGACCTACAATATGGTATTAGAGCCTTAGTGCTCATGATTTGTTCAGTTTTTGGTGGTTTTTGTTCAATATCTAGTTTCAATCAATTTTTAGTTCATTTTCAGGTGTTTTTGATGTGGAAATTGATTGAATTTAGCTTGTTTTCGGTTGGGGAAGCTTTTCTAATCATCAGATCTCATATTCATTGAGTTTTTGATGATTTCAGTTTGATTTTGGGTTGAAAAAGGGCTTAAGGTTCGACCAGCGAAACTATTGTTCTTTCTGCGAAACTACGAGCAGCTTCTAGCGAAACTATGGGTGTTATCACTATTGAAACCATTTTCTAGTTGTTCTGCGAAACTAATCTTTTTGAACGAAAGTTCATCAGTGCTTGTGAAGGTTTAACAAGCGAAATTCCTGCCAAAAGTGATTTTGAATGAAAGTTAAAGCTTGTTTCGTGCGAACTTATCAGCGAAATTAAGCCTGTTGTGACAATTGGCTAGCGAAACTGCTACCAAAATTGTTAGCGAAATTAGCCTCCTCTACGAAAGTATTAGCGAAATTAGTTCTCACTGCGAAATTGTCTGCGAAGTTAGCTTTTTCTGCGAAATTGTCAGTGAAATTTTCTCTTTTCTTGCCGAAACTACATCAATCCCAGCAAAACTACAATGTCAAAGTTAACATCACTCACACTTGCCGATCTTGAAAGTGTTGCTCTCAATAGACCTCCGAGACTCATTAACGGAGACAATTTTGAAGATTGGAAGAGATGTCTCAAAGCTTTCTTCTTCTACACTGATCACAACCAATGGGAATCGATTATTTCTGGTCCTCACATACCAACTGTCACTGTTGGTGATGTTGTCTCTCAAAATAAGGACCCTTCTTCTTTCACTGAAAAAGATCTGAAGTTGATTGATCGTGACCAAAAGGATTTTGGTGCTTTAACTCTATGCCTGGCACCAGACATCTACAATCGTTTTGCAGAGCATAAAAATGCTAAATCTCTTTACGATGCTCTATGTGAGTTCTATGATGGTAACGTTGATTTGGTAAAGGATAAGAGCATTCAATCTGAGAAGGAATTTAATTCCTTTGTTGGATACAAGAATGAGAGTCTGACAAATCTCACTAATCGCTTCTTGATAGTTTCTAGCACCTTAAAGAAATACGATGAAAAGCTCTCCAACAGTGAACAAGTTAACATGCTACTAGACTCTCTCCCACCTCAGTGGAGTCTTCAGGTGAGAATGTTAAAGCAAGAGAGAGGGTTCACAGATTACAAGTTGATGGATATTATCAATAAGCTTAAATCCTTTGAGCTGGACATGAAGAGACGGGAATTTAACCAGACCATGATGCCTACATCTGGTTTTACTCAAAATGCTGCCTTATTATCATCCGCTGCAAGCTCTCAAATATAGAATTCAATTCAAGGAGGAGTTGATACAAGCAATTTTTCAAGAGGAAATGTTACTGCTAGAAGAGATCAGATTAATTCTAAGGCGAATGTTGAAACTTCAGTTTCATCAGAGACAATGGCTCTTTTTGGAATGTTTGTTCAAAGTTATGAAGCACTTGTAGCAGGAGAATTGAAAGGAAAAGGAATGACAATGAAAGACACGTATCAGGTAGATCTAGATGATCTTGAGGAAATCGACATCCAGTGGCAAATGGCAATGTTGACTCTTAGAGCTCGAAGATTTTTGGAGCGCACTGGAAGAAAGAACTTCGGCGGACAAACTTCTAATTCAAAACAAGGATTTGATAAGTCAAAGCTGAGATGTTTCAACTATCAACAATTGGGATATTTCAAACGTGAATGTCCATCATCAATTGTCACCGATTCCAGCAATTCAGGAGTTCCAAGATTAACAATTGAGAGGGAGAAGGAAGATGTGAATCACAAAAAGGAGACAACATTGATTTCTAACTTTGATTGGAGTGCAGAGGTTGAGGAAACAAGGTCTGAGATAAAACATGCTTTGGTTGCTGAGTTTGTTAAAAGGAAAGGAAAGGAAGATAGTGAAGATGAATTTGACCCATTTAAGGAATTTAAAGAAGATTTTGTGTCATCTGTGAATGAGAAAGAAGAGAAAGATGTTAGAATGAGGGCAAGTAAATCTGAAAGTCTAAAGCAAGAAGGAAGTTCATCCACTGGGAGAGGAAAGGATTATGATGATGACAATGTCATCGTTAAGGAAAGCAGGTCAATCTGGTTTGATTAATATCTGCATCTTCTCTTGCTTCATATCTTAAGCTGTCCCGAAAAATGTGCATGCCACTCTACAGGACCTATGCTGGGTGGAGTCAATGCAATTGGAGCTTCAACAATTCAAAAAGCTCAAAGTTTGGACTTTAGTTGACCTGCCTCCCAACAAATGCCCAATTGGTACAAAATGGGTGTTCAAGAACAAACCTGATGATCGTGGTGTGGTGGTGCATAACAAGTCTAGATTGGTGGTGCAAGGATTTGCTCAAGAAGAAAGGATTGACTATACTGAAGTCTTCGCTCCGGTCGCCCGTCTTGAAGCAATTAGGATTTTTCTTGCTCATGCTACTTATAAACAATTCAAGGTCTATCAGATGTATGTCAAGTGTGCTTTCCTTTACGGATACATTGATGAGGAGATATATGTGTGTCAACCACCAGGTTTTGAGGATCCTGACTTTCCCGATAAAGCCTTTAAGCTGGACAAATCTTTGTATGGTCTTCATCAGGCTCCTAGGATCTGGAATGAGACTCTGACCCATTATCTCTTAAGCAATGGTTTATCTCGTGGCACCATCGATATGACTCTTTTCAAGAAAGAAGTCAATGGTGAAATGTTGTTTGTCCAAGTATATGTCGGCGATATTATTTTTGGTTCCACCAATTCTCTGTTATGTCGGGAGTTCGAAGAAGTGATGCGTAATCGGTTTGAAATGAGTATGATGGGAGAAATGTGCTTTTTTCTTGGATTGCAAGTAGAACAAAAGAATGAAGGTATTCTAATTCATCAGGAGAAGTATGTTAAAGAAATTTTGAAGAAATTCAAGTTGGATAATGCTTCTCCTGAATTGACTCCCTTTACTGCTCAGACATGTCTCACTCTTGATGAGAACGGGAAACCTGTTGATCCTCATCTCTACAGATCTATGATTGGTTCCCTAATGTATCTTACAACAAGCCGTCCTGATATCACTTTTGCTATAGGATATTGCGCTAGATATCAGTCAGCCCCAAAGGAGTCTCATAAGAAGGCTATCAAGCGAATTTTTCGTTATCTCAAAGGCTCATATCGTCTAGGTCTATGGTATCCATATGGAGGGAATTTTTATTTACATGCTTATTCTGATAGTGATTCTAATGGTTGCAGGTTAAATAGAAAATCAATGACAAGGGGATGTCAATACCTGGGCAATTGTCTGGTGTCATGGCAAAGCAAGAAGCAGACCACTGTTTCCCTTTCTACAGGGGAAGCTGAATACATTGCTGCCTCTAGTTGTTGTTCCCAAGTCCTTTGGATACAACACCATATGATTGACTATGGAATAAAATTTCTTCACACGCCGTTGTTTTGTGAGAACGAAGCAACCATCAGGATTGCTAAAAATCCTATTCATCATTCTCGCACCAAGCACATCGAAACACGGATTCATGCAATTTGTGATGCCCAAGAAAAGGGTTTAATCGATAGTATTCCTATTGACACAAAACATCAAAAGGCAGATCTTTTCACAAAAACGTTTGATAAACCTCGCTTTTATGATTTGATCTCTATGTTAGGGTTAATATCCTTTTAAACCTCTCTTCTTTTCTCTTTTAAAATTTTCTTTAAATAATAATAATAATAATAATTAAATAATATAATAATAATAATAATACCTTTTTTAAATAAAATTTTGGGGGAGTAAATAAATAATCCGAGTGTTGAATTTGAAATGACAAGAAATGATTGTATATCTTTCGGATATGTTCTTTTATGCATGACTGGTTCTTAAAATGAGAAATGATAGTAACTGATGCTGATCTCTGATTTACATCTTATTTTCATTTTAAGAATATTAAAGTCAAGAAAACAGACTCTTTAAACGATATACTAGGTAGGCTCAGCCTGAAGAATAAAGTATACAGCAGCAAAATGATTTAAACTTAAATCTATGCTTAAGGATGTCTGGATTTACGCGATCATTTTGGCCTGCACAAAAACTGAGTCCCAGTAAAAAGTGGATTGAGAATTGATCTTTGGCTCTTGTCCTGTACATATGTGTCTTGTATTTATGCTAATCTCCTCTGCTGTATGGTAGTACTGACCTGGAGTGATGATCTCCTCTGCTGTATGGTAGTACTGACCTGGAGCTCTCATCGGCACATATTAAAATGGTGCTCTTCTCTGTCATACGTGAGTATAGACCTGGAGCTCTCACTATTTTGGTCTTTGTTGAGTCAAATCATCTAAATGATGAATTCATCATAGAATGCATATTCTGTTGATAATCACTAGCACACTAATGCACACGCCTTGCTCTTTAAAGATCATTATAAAATTTAAGAAATCCTGAGGTTGGGTAAGGGTTTTTGCTAAATGATTGTGGGGTCCTAACATTCTAAAGCATCTAATTGAACCTTAACAAATCATATGTTGTTTGTTGAAAAAGATAAGGCTTGGGTTTAAGTGGACAAACATATCAGCAATCGTTATTGATCTGTTTAAGAATTTCAAAAATCATTGAAAGACTGTAATTAGATTCAACTATCGGTATGATCTTATTGCCGGTCAATGGCTAAATTCTTCTCTATGCTAATACATATCTTGAGGATGTGATCTCTGATCATTTTGATCTCAGTATATGTTGTTTAAAAAAAGGGGCGAAACTATACTTTCGCTATTTGTTTCGCTAGACGAAATTGCAATTTCGCTTAACATTCTCATCCTATGCGATGTCTTTTTTGATCTGAACTCCATCTAACAAAATTTCAACTTCTCTTGGCGAAACTATATGCTATTTAAGTCTTTTTGCGAAACTAAAATCTCACTTTCGCACAATCGACCTGTGACGCTCCTTAGGGCTTCTCCGTGTTCCTATCCTTCGGTTTTGTCATTCTGTGTTGTTGTTACTGATTGACTGTTGATTCATGTTTGCAAGTGAGTTTTGAACTCAAGACCACCCTTTAATCGTGTTAATAACATCTCATTGTGGATATTTTTAATCGAGACTTTTCGGTACCTTCTCTGTTTGTTCCGCGAAACTACCAATTGTCCAGCAAAACTGAACGAAAGTTCTTGATTTCTCAGCAAAACTGTAAGGTTATGTTGTCCATGCGAATCTAACAGTTTCGCTGCCTAGCTTTTAGTTTCGCTGTGCCAAAACTATAGTTTCGGCCAGTCGAATTTACCTTCATTTTTGGGTGAAACTAATGTGCTTTTACTAGCAAAACTATAATTTCGCCTGCCGAAATTATATCTAACTCCGCAAAACTATATTTTCGGCCAACGAATTTATTTATTTATTTTTTTAATTTTAATTTTATTATTCTTTATTCTCTCTTATGTATTCATTCCTATCACTTTATTCTAATTTATTTTATCTGTTTCTCGGGTTTCTATGGCTAATTTAAAGTTCGATGAAAGAAACAACGTCACTGCTATTTTGGATGATACACATCCGAAAGCCGCCGGGTTTAGAGATTGTATTAGATGGCTGCAAAGATCTCCCATATCTTATGCTATATCTCACTCCACTACCATATATGACCTACATATCAGAGATTTCTGGAGATCTGCTGAATATAACACAAGAGGAAATACTCAAAAAATTACTGCCAAAGTCCTAGAGCAAAAGGTGATTATTACTACGGAGACAGTCTCGAGGATTTTGAGGCTAGAAGAGAATTCTGGTGAAGAGGTGTCTATGTCTGATACACAGGTGTTTGAAGCATTCAGAATCATGGGTTATGAGGGGCATGTTTTTGGTTCCCGAAAGGTGATTAAGAAGTCTTTTCTCTCCAAGGAATGGAGATTTATTGCTCATGTTTTCATCATGTGCCTAGATAACCGTAAAGGTGGATCAAACGGACTAAACATTGACTGGGCTAAAGCAATGGTGTTGTGCTGCAAAGGAGAGAAGGCAAACATAGCCAGATTGATATTCGCTTGCATGGCTGAGAATGTTATGATCTTGAAGAAAGACAAATGGTTGTTGTATCCTCGATTTCTTCAAATGATCTTTGACGACCTTATACCAAATTGCCAAAACACGGGGAGGTGAAAAGGCTCGTGCAAATGAATCCTCGTATCTTTGCTGACTATTTTGCTATTCGCCATGATTTTAGTGGAAAGGTAACCCATCTCTGGGAGAACATGTATCCACCGGAGAGATGGAATTACATTAGACGAGTATGATAAAGACGAAGCTCACCAACCAAGAGATACGGGAGAAACAAAAAGATGAGATAATAGATGGAATGAAAAAGATGATTGTTGATCAAAACCATCTGCTAAAGAAATTGTTTGAAGAGATTGGCCAACTAAAAGCTGCAGCTGGCCTGCCTAATCAACTAGCTCAATCTGAGTTAGATGATTTGACTAATACATCAAAGTACCCGTTCCTGAACGTCGGTACTTCATCTAAGGCAGGAGAGGGCACGTCTCGTGCAACAACTGATGATGCTGTATATTGTGAAGTAAGAAATGAAGAAGTAAGAGAGGAAAATGAAGAACAAAATTTTGAGGTTGGGTTTATAAACATGGGTTTTGATGTTGAGAAGGATTTGGTTGGAGATGAAGTGGTGAGGGAGAAGTCAATGGACCGAGATGGTGAGAAGGAAAAGAGATTAGTTGATGAAGAAGAGGATGATGAACAGCTTGTAGACTATGATTCTGAACCTGATTTCTATGAAGTTGATGAGAGGCCATTGATCTATGTAGCTAAGAAAGGAGAGCTTGATGAGGATGTATTTGAAATGGATAAAGATGAGTGGTTTGTTAAGGAGAAAGAGGCTAAAGAACTGACTCCCCTATTCCAACACATGGAAGGGTTGAGTAGGAAAGAGGCTAATAAGCGGATCATAAGTTGGTTCTATAACCCTAGTCTTAAAATGTTCATGATAAAAACTAGAGGGGGGTGGAATTAGCTACTTGCATAAAAGGAAGGCTTTCAAGACCTTGCCTAAATAGGATCTAAGGCGACTGGCAACTCTGCCTTTACTGAAGGCAAATATGAGTGAACGAGCCTCTCTACTAGAGAAAGAAATTCAGAATGGGGTAAATGAAAATTTTGAGTCTTTTGGTTATATGAAGGCTGAGAGGAAACATTCAAAAAGAGACAAGGATTGGGAGACCAGGAATGGAAGAATTGTACTAAGGGTGAAACCCCCAAGGACCGTGAACAAGGTCAGGTTAGCAGATCCCCTACCCCAACAATTACAGAGCTTTGAAAAGTGCTTTTATGACAATAATATGAGGGAGGCAGTCATCAGGGTGAAGAATGGTGCAGAGATCAAAGTCTTTGATCCAATGGAACTCTTTAGTTTTTGTGATAAAGACATGCTGATTCTTTGTGAGAATCATATCAAAGCAGGTGCAGGTGAGGAAACGAGAAAAGAAGCCAGTCTTTTTATGACTGTAGCAAACAAGATCAGAGGTGTTAGGGCAGAGGTGAAGAGATTAGCAGAAAGAGTAAGGGCTCAAGATGACCTAAACATGGATGTACAAGATTTGGCCAAGCAATTTGAGCGAGCAAGCGCTCATCCAGAAGAGGCTAGTGAAGCAGGAGGAAACCATGGAGAATCAGGTGTTGAAGCCTCCGAGGGAGTTGTTGCAGGAGGTTCTGAAGATTAATCTAAGGCAACGAAGGATACTGGAGCTGAAAAGACACATCAAGACGAGTGAAGGTGGTGAGTTCCAACCTAGGGGGAATATTGAAGATCATGTATAGGTTGGACCCACCTTAGTTTAGATTATTTACTTTTGATTGTAATAGGTCTTTTGTTAGTTTCCTTTTGTATGTATTTAGTTTTATGTAATTTTACAGTCCAGCGAAACTGTGAGCGAAACTATAGTTTCGCTCACAGTCAACTGATTAGTTAGCTTGGCGAAACTACTGTTTCGCCGAGTGAAACTATAGTTTCGGCAGTACAGTTTCGCTGACAGCAAAACTATCTGCGAAACTAAGACTGCTGTATATAGATTTGATCTTTTTCATTGTTGGGTAAGCTTGCAAAACCCTAATCGTTTATCATTGTTGCAAGTTACCATTTCAAAGCAGTTAATACACAGAATTATCATTGTGCTTTATGTTATTGATTATTGATGTTCATTGTCTTATTGTGAATGGATTATTATTGTGTTTAATCATATTTGTTCATGTTGTTTAGTTTGTGTGTTGGATATTGAATGATTAATCATCTCATTTGCAATGTTATACGATCAATGGACCAACATAAATTTATAAGATGAATATCATGAAAGACACATGTCTATCCAAACATTCTAAAAAGAAAGAAATCAAGTTAAAATAAATAAAATTGAAATGAGTACTATGTACAAGCATATATACACATAGAATGGGATCATACTATAACACTAAGCATCTTCCTAATTGATTTGTTTGATAAATTGATATCTGAATTTAGTTCTGATTGCAAGTATGTTTATCCACTTAAATCCATACAAGAGTATTGTGTCAACTAGGCATGTTGTTTATCATGTTTTCATGTTTATTAAGAGGTAACTGTTATGGGCTTCACATTCAATTCACTTAGAGTTTATCCTCCCTTTGTGAGTCAAATCATCACCTTTTCATACTTGGAAACTATATACTTTAATTTATAAGTTCTATCTTTAGATGCATTTGACATCTCATTAATGCATTGATGTAGAAGCTTTAAATTTAATATACAGTTGATCATAAAGGATTCTTTTGAGAGCTTAGATATGATCATCAACAAGTCACCAGGTCTTTACTTTCGTAAAACAAAGGTGCCATTAACCCAGGTCTTTGTTTACACAAAATAGAGGGTTGATGAGAATCATGATCTTTTCATACACCCAGGTCTTTTTTTACATAAAACAGAGGGAATATGATTTGAAAATATAGACATTATAAAGTGTTGGTATATAGTGTGCTTAGATGAGTGATTTGGTCACATCAGAATAAGACTTACTTGTTGTTACCTCAAAATAAAGTCTCCCACAAACAGTTACTTTATATTATGTTTGGCATGCACTTAGTGTAGTTTCCACTCAAGATGAACCTACTCACATATCAAGAAACTTGATCAGATTTTAATGATTTTTAAGAATTTAGGAAGAAGCAAAGACATAGTGTACTATCATTTTCCATACATATGTCATGCAGAATTAAAAGACACAGATAGAAAGACAATATAATTTTTTATTCTAGCTTCAGAAGATGTTTCAGAAGTTACTTCCGAAGGTAATTGTAAATCTTCCAAAGGATAAAATTTTATTTTATTTTATTTATTTTTTTAAAATTATTATTATAAGTGTTTACAAGGACATACACATGTTTTTCTTGTTTATAATGATTAATCTAAGTTAATCATACCCAAAGACTTAATTAGAAAATTAAATCTAACTGAATCAAAGGATTTAGTGAATAAATCAGCAAACTAATTTGTTGTATCCATTTTGACTAACTTGATCAAACCTTTTTCTGAGCAATCTCTCAAAAAATGGTATCTTATTTCAATATGTTTTGTTTTACTATGTTTCACTAGATTAGCAGTAATAAACATAGCCGCTGAGTTATCAATGTAAATTGGAGTATGAATGAAGTTGTAACCATAATCAAGTAATTGGTTTTGCAACCAAAGCACGTGAGAACAACCAGCTAAAGCAATGATGTACTCACCCTCAGTTGTAGATACAGATACATTTGTTTGCTTCTTGCACTGCCATGAAACTAGTCTTGGTCCTATGAATTGACATCCACCAGTTGTGGGTTTTCTGTTATTGTTGCAACCTCCAAAGTCACTATCTGAATATGAGTAAAGAGTAAAATCACCATCCCTTAGATACCAAAGTGCAAGAGCAGGTTTTCCTTTTAAATATCTAAAAATCCTCTTCATAACATTTCAGATGAGACTCTTTTGGATCTGATTGGTACACTTTTATCAATTGTTAAGGCTAGTGTTTTGCATGAAGATGTATCAACAAGGTTGTACTTCTTCAATATTTGATGTATGTACTTCTCTTGATTGATGAAAATGCCATCTGTCTTCTGATGAACTTGTAGACCAAGGAAGAAAGTTAATTCTCCCATTAAACTCATCTAAAACTTAGATTTCATCAACTCTTCAAAGCTTAAACATAATCTATTGTTAGTTGAGCCAAATATAATATCATCAACACAAATTTGAACTATTAAAAGATCTTGATATTCTTGTTTGAGAAAGAGAGTCTGATCAATAGTTCCCTTTTTGTATCCATGCTTGAGCAAGAAAGAAGATAATGTTTCATACCACTTTCTTGGTGCTTGATGAAGACCATACAAAGCTTTGTCAAGCTTATATACACTGTGTGTGGTAATGAGGATCTTCAAATCCAGGAGGTCGTGATACATAGACTTCTTCATCAATTTTCCCATATAAGAAAACACATTTGACATCCATTTGATACGTAGTGAACTTCTTATACAATACATATGCTAGGAATACTCTTATGGCTTCAATTCTTTCAACTAGTGCAAAAACTTCATCATAGTCTATTCCTTCTTCTTGTGTGTAACCTTATGCAATCAACCTTGCTTTGTTTCTCACAATAATACCTCTATCATCTAGTTTATTTTTGAAGAGCTATCTTGTTCCAATTGGATGTTGGCCTTCTGATAAATCAACTAGATTCCAGACTTTCTGCTTTCTGAATTGTTGAAGTTCTTCTTGCATAGCTTCAATCCAGCTATTGTCCTTTAGAGCAGCTATGATGTTTGGAGGAACTACTTGTGAAAGAAGACAAGTGAAAAGACAAATGTTTGTAGCTCCACCTTAACCTCTTGTTGTTTTTTTATTAAGATCACTAATAATGTTGTGTATTGGATGTGTCTTATGAATTCTTGTTGTTGGAGTAGTTTCAATTGGAATAGATGATTCTAAGTTAGTCATATTCATTGATGCAGATGGATCCAATCCAGCTGATGAATTTAGGAAGTAATCAAAGTGTTCCTCTTATTCAACATTGGGTATGGAATGATCTTCTTGAGTTTGATCATCAGGAGCATCATTAATATCTTCAGCAGGAACTTCTTCGGAAGCAATATGTTCTTCTGTAGGAGTTAAAGGAACTTCTACAGAGGATGTACGAGGATTTTCTAAATCATCTCCAATGTTTGTTGTATCTTCTTGAAAACATGTAACATCAGTTGAGACATTATTCATATCTCCGGATGCAGGACATGCATCTGCGGATGAAGTGTTTTCATCTGAAGATGTAGGTCCATGAGGCTGGACTTGTGTAGCATCATTGTTGCTATTTGTTGTTTCTTGTTCTATGATACTTGATGAGTGTTTTCTTGGAGGATCGTGATACTTCATTCATATTTGGGGGAACACATGGATAACATGTATCATCAGATCCTACATTATTCAAATGACCTGAGTTAAATGATTCTGTTAGAGCATCTATATCAAACAATCATGATGATCCTTTTACAGATTTAAGAAATAAGGATTCATCAAATGATACATTAGGAGTTTCTTCCACAATGTTATGTTGTGGAATAAAAATCCTTTAAGATTTAGATGTTGAAGAATATCCAACAAAGAAACCATCATAGGCTTTTTCTAAAAATTTTCCCAATTGTTCTTTTGTGTTTAAAATAGATACATGACACCTAAAAGGTGTAAGATATCCTATGTAAGGTTTTCGTTTAAATAAAAGCTCATAAGGTGTTCTATTATGTCCTTTTACAATCAATGTCCTATTTTGAACATTGCATGTTGTATTCACTGCTTCAGCCCAAAAGGTGATTG
>BJCM01111931.1:0-12448 GCA_018326385.1 Flaveria bidentis | reverse complement strand
ATATATATATATATATATATATATATATATATATATATATATATATATATATGCACACACAAAAAGGAACGATCAATGTGTGTAATCGATGGCACATGGACGAGCACAACAGCCGGCAACCGTCTTCTTCGAAGCACTGGCCTCTCTATTTGTATTCCTCCCTCTCTCTCTCTCTAATATATATATATATATATATATATATATATATATAATAATAATCATCAGACGCTAAACATGTAAAATTAAATAAAAAATTTAGTGGCAAAAACATGAATAGAAAGAAATTCTTTATTCATTTGGCATGACTATTAATTATAGAGTAATGCCAATCAAAACACCATGAAACGATGAAATTCTTTAATTTGCAAATTGTATCATAATCAATAATAACATTTAACGAGAGAGTTGGAGAGAAGTGACTTGATAAGCGATGAGGATCATGAGGTATGACAGAATTGTGGCAGAAACATAGAGGAACGAGGAGGGGGAGGGTTTTGGCATGTGTTGATGATAACATATAAACTTCTTCATTTTATCTTTTTTCATGTTTTGTGAAAAAGAAAATTACTCTGATGACCTTTTAGTACAACATAATATATCAAAACACTCATTTGACCCAAAACCATTTAATTTTGTTCAATCTTGAGGAAAGAAGCCAGTTTAAATGTATGGTTCTTACATGAATTTAGAGCAAACACGTATTGCATCATACAAGTTTGCCTTTAGAAGACATAAAATACGCTATTCAAGTATCCTAGCCTACAAGATCTTGACGTTTCAAGATTGTGTGATTTACATGATTGGTGTGTTTTGTGTTTTCAACTTTTAAGGAGATAAAAGCAAAATTTGTGGTGCCACAATTTTGATTTTTTATAATTCCCAAAAGTGCAAATGACGTGTAAAGTGTGAAAGTAGAAAAGACACAGCTATTAGAATTTGAAGGTAATTGAGTCGAAATCACATAATCTCAATTATGTAATGAATCTCATTTGTTTAACAGTCTATTTAATTGAAATCATGTATTAAAAACATATAAGGGCATATGGTACCCGTCCGGATGAAGAAATCGGGAAGTTGTCCCTAGTTATACCATCTAGCTACCCAAGAACTATAGTGTGCCAATTTGTTTTTTTTATTACATGAATTTAAGTGGCTATTTTCATATATTAAGTCCGTGTGATCATCCTAACAAGTTTACATGTAGGGTTTATATAATCACTAAATAGAATTGAAGTATCACTAAATAGAATCGAAGTAACACTAGATAAAATTGATTTTTAAGTCTATATAATCATTTTTAATCACAAAACATTAAACCGCTTTTAGTGCCAGTAATTCCAAATTGAATGATTGGTGATGGAATTTGTGGCTTCCCTACGTTCCACTCCTAATTATGCCCATGTTTCCCATGCGTTCATCCGTAACTTGAGTAGAAATTACTTCCCTTTTATTATTTAAATTTTAATGGGATAGAGATTAGAGAGGGCATCTTTCCACCAAATGTTCCCTTACAAAGTTTTGTTATATGGTTGACTTTTCGTTAAAAAACAATGTCGTATATTTATCGTTAAAAAAATATTTTAAAGTTGTAAGTTAGTGTGCACTATGTTTTTGTGTTTGTAAGTCTAGTTTTATTTGAGATGATTATTAAGTAAAATAATTGTCTTAAAAGTGTCTCACTCCTCTCTAGTTTTTTACGTTTTAGAAATTTATCATTTTCGAATCGTTTCTAATGTTCTTATTTATTGTCTTTAAAGTAATAAAGGAACATTTCTAGAGTGTGGCTTTTGATTCGGTCTTCATGGTGGGTTTTAGTGCCAATTCTCTTATACAAATTTACATCTAAATACCCGTGTAAATTTTTAATACAAATTTACGTTAAGTTTTAGACCCATGATAAGATATTTCATCAGGGTTGGTCGGGTATGATCCATGTTAGAATATGAGACATATCACTAAGGATGGACCTCAGTACCTCACCACCATTCCTAATAGTGGGTATGAAAACCAAAAGTATGTTAAAATTACAAGAATCACATAATTTACTTAGATATAATGTATAAAAGATACAAGTGGTGGGAGAGATCAACAATAACAGTTACATAACCAATTTTAGCAATAGATGCAAATGCATTATTCGAAGTTCTTAACATATTATTTGTTCTGAAACAAAGTATTTTGTATGCATGTGTGCACATGCACACAACGACCAATAAATATTCAGCTTCATATTTTGTGTTGGCTTGACTAATGCCTACCTCTGCATCTTATAAGAAGATTCTTCTTTCAAATGTGTGAAACCGTTGAGTTAAAACTAACAAACTTTGACATTTGGAAACAAAAAAAATTAAGGATACAAAATACAAAATGGCTACGTAACATGTGACGCAAGGGTTTCAAGAAGCTATTTTCAGGTGCAATGCCGTCCAAAACGCACAAGATGACAAGGGTGTGTAGAACGATTCACACAAAAATCTGATAATTAAATAAACATCTAAAACATTTTTCTAAGAAGAAATCGTAATGTTTTTGAAACCAGATTTGATGTTATGTTGGACCGGGAACCATCTAAAGAGTGTGACCGGATGTATTCGAACTAACCAGTCAGTACAGGTTGAACATGTGAAACAGTCTGGGTGCTTAGGTCAAATTTTATTATTTTTAACCTTTAAATGCATGATTTGTATGTTACTTTATTTTTTGTGAACGGTAGGTTAGTGATTAAAAATTAATAATAATTCGTTAATGTCAAGACATAAACCTTAGACTTTTAAGAAAAGTCAGACCTCTCATTTTTTTTGTATTAATCCTTAATTTATTATTAAAGCAAAAAGAAATAGTTTGATATCACGATTTAAATTAGCTATTTATATTTTAATTTTTTGAAGATTAATAACGTCTTCTGTTTTTTTAAACCGGCCGACCATTAAACGGTTACAGTACAATTAAGAGGATATAATTAAACAAATCTCAAGACAAACGTTATTTACATTTACTAGTTATAATTATGATAAATATTGAGAATAAATATTTAGAAACCTCAAAATTATAAAGTAACACCTCAAATTTCTATATGTGTCGTATAATCATATACGCGTCGTATAGGGGATCATATAGCTCTATACGAGGCGTATAACCCCTCTGACAGTCTTTTGAATTATTACTCGTAGTCAGTGTCAAATTTTGTTGTATGTGTCCTATAGTCCTATATGTGTTGTATAGGGATATATGAGACGTATAACCCTCTGACAGCCCCCCCTAAATTTTTCTCGTTTTTAATATTTTCAACCACATACACTGCGTATGGTGCCATACGAGATGTATACTAGGATGTCAATTTATAATACGACATGTATTTATATTAGGAACCATATAATATTCGGCTTTAATTTCACTTGAAATAGAATTTAGAGTAAATTACTATTTTAGTCCCTGTGGTTTGGTGGTTATAATGATTTTCATCCATTAGTTTAAAAACGTTCAGTTTGACCATCGTGGTTTAAATTTTTGTCGCAATTAAATCTAAATTGTTAACTACATCCGGTCTCTCTTTTATTTTTTTTAAAAGACAATAATATTCTTGAAATAAAAGTATTATTATCTTACAAATAAACAAAATATGAATCCCACTCCACACTACTATACCAATTATTAATCCCATCATTTTTTTCTTATTTGACCACATCTGAACCATCTTTTCCACCACCACCCATCAACAACCACACCGCCACCACCCAACATTCACCGACAAACACCATCAACACTCACTCAGATTTGAACACACCCTAAACCCCACTCGTTCCTCAAATCTAAATCAAACCCTAAACACCACTAGCAAACACCATCATCACCTCCCCCCACCAACCTCGACGCCCAACCTCGGTTAAAGCCATTTTCGACGTCCAACTGGAACTTCATCTTCCTCTCTTTACTAAACACATATCTAAAGAAAAAAAAGATGATTCTTAATTTAGAATGGTGGTGATGTGGTGGTTTTATGAGCGAGGGTGGTGGTGGTTGCAATGATAGTGGGCAAAGTTTAGATGGAACATATATGAACCACCTTCATCACACACACATAGAGAAAAGAATAGAGAAGGGGATATGATGGTCATGGATATGTGGATGGTGGTGGTGGTGGTGATGGTAATTTTTGAAGAATATTTCAATGCATTAGTTAAGACTTTTTACGAACTTTTGGTAATTTTTGTCTCATTAAACAAGTTTCTAAACAAGTTATTTCGTGTACACATGTATCTTAATAGGTTTGTGTTCATGTTTGAGAAAAATGATATGATAAGTTATTGTGTCGTGTCTAACCTATTATGCTAGCCGTAGCCTTACCCACCTCTCACTTGTCGCCCTGAACCCTAAAATCCAAACCCGCCAATAACGATGCTTGTTGACAATCAATAGTCTCTGCTGACCACACTCGCCAACAAACGGCTTCTCCACCATCTACGCCTGCTATCAACCACCAATCATCATCGCCGACCTCGTCGGTTCAGGACGCACTCGATGGTGATTATCGGTTTCAACAGCACGTGTGATCAGTTGGTGACATGCAGGACCAGTGAAGGGGATTAGTACAACAGTTTCACAAGTAGAAGAGGCTTCAAACACATAGCAGATCAAATAAGGAACCAGTTAGGATGAAATTATGAACACAAGTAACAAAAACAATAAACAAGAACACTCAAATATGGTTTTTAAGAATGATGTATATCGCTCTCAAGTTTTTACAAGTGTTACAAAGTTTACATTTAGAATACAAATACTTGAGATACTTTATACTATATTTTACAGCCAGCCATTCTTTGAAGGTCAGTTGAAAACACGAATCTAGAAAACAAAATCAATGTAGAATCAAAAATGAGATTGCATTTTGACTAGTGACTATGACATGTCATAACTCATATCCTTATTTATTACAAACAGGATAAAAGTACATTACGGACTCAACACCTTAATTTAAAGTTTACAAAAGCATGGAATTTTCACCAACTCATGTTAGTTGGTGAGTCTTTAGAGATGGCAGCGGAAAGATGATTCATCTTTTGTTAAAAGTATGTTAGAGAAAACATGCATTCTTTATGTTTGGAAGAAATCGGTCTTTGGCTTCAAAAAACTTTGTTTTTGAAGCTTCGAAAGACTTTGTATTTGAAGCTTCGGAAAACTTCATCTTTGGCTTTGGAAGAATTAGTCTTTTGGCTTCAGAAGATTTTATACTTAACATAATTCACTGAGTTATATCAAATCTTAGGAAATACTTTTCTAGTACTTCACATGTGTATGCTGAGAGCTCCTTAAATTATTTTTTGGTTACATCAGCCTCTAAGTGTAATCCTTATATGACGGTTGTGGGGTAGTGTTGGTTTATGACAACATGCACAGTTGGTGGTTGTGGTTGTGGTTGATTGTCCGCGGCAGCGGCGACGACAGTTGATGGTATGTAGCAATGGTGATGAGTAGTAACGGAGGTGGTGGCGGTTTGTAATTGGTAATAATTTCCAATTACTTTATAAGTGTTTTGTTACTAAAAATATATTTGAATTTTTAAATTCTTTTTATATTCCCTTGAATTACAAATCCTTTGGAAAATATTAGATTTCAAATATAATTCTTTGTAATTCCAATTCAACTTCTATTTTCAATTCTAATTCAAACAAATTAAAACCACCCCTAAATTTAGAAATCAACGTTATAAAAAAAAGAGTTGCATCCTTTAGGAATCTTACTAATCTGAAAGAACTCGGTCATAAATTCCATAGCATCCAAGTGTAATTGAAAGAAGAGGCATTTTTTAGGAATCTGATTCTAGATGCTTTTTGTTTGACGAGTAAGTTGTAAAGTTCCCTTTATACATTTGATTCTTCCCTTGAGTTCCTATAGACCTTCGTTGATCCAATCTTCCCATGAAACCTTCTAGGCTTAGTACTTGTTTCATTTCCAAAGCTTTTATTTCAACAATGCATAGCGTCTTTCATTTCTTGATGTAAAATGACTTTTCTAGAACAAGTTGATGTTGATTGAAGCGATTATGAAGACGTCAACGAAGACATAGAAACACTTGTTACATATTCTTTTGTTCGTATTCAGAGCATTAACAGATTATGAAAAGTTAATAGCACCAGATACAAACAATGTTTCAATTGTTAATCAACGAGTGACGAAGATGCAAGTCTTCCACAAAATAAGCTATTGATTTTTGTCACTATTAACAAGCAAACAATATATTTTAGGACCATGATGTATCACAACGACCCGTGGCATCAAAGGTCTATGTAATGTGACCCGTTAAAGACGTTGGACATGGTCAGGGTTGTTGAATGGCTCATGTTTGTGGGTTGGCTGGTCCAACCCGAATCCAAACTCATGTCAAACAAGTAAACCCGAACATGATATGGAAGTTTGCGGGTTGACACGAATACACCTTGTTCCACCTGATATTTTTAACGTTTGTATTTTTTTGCATATTAATACTTTAAAGTCACTATAATATAAAAATTATATATATATATATACTATATATATATAAAGCATATGAGAGGGTATTTTAAGATACCACAAAATTAAGAACACTTATTATATTTAATGCATAAGATACAACCACTTTTGAAGGCAAAATTGTATTAATAACATTATTTACACATTACCCCTTATAATTAGTTACATAATAACTTTACACTTACTAACATTTGCATTAAATTTTATATTATATACCCATAAACCAAAAATCCTTAATATGTTTTAAGATTTCAGTTATATCTTTAATCTATCACACTTAAAAATGTTTTGAGATTACAACTTAATCTGTGTTTATTTTAAACGTTTTGGTGTAAACTTTTTGCTAAAACGATCTGCATTTTGTGAAATACAATAAGTTAATGCGTATATACAAGTCGTCATGCAAAACTCATTTATTTCGTGTTTTAAATTTTAGATTATAAAAAAATATAATAAACTTTAGTAAAACTAGTACAAGAATAACAAAGTATTAAATGCACGTGTTAAATGTAAAATGTCGTCCCGTTGTATTGCGCGGGCACCCTTATAATATGTGTGTGCGTGTGTGTGTGTGTGTGTATATATTATGTACGAAACCTTATTTCAATTTCAAGTTTTAGTTTAAAAGTTTGAAATAAAACACCAAGTAAATTTAATATGTGACATAAAACATATATAAAATAATAAATTAATAAATGGGTTAAACATGTGAACCCGTTAACCCATTGGGTTGACCTAACACAACCCGGCTAGCTAAACGGGTAGTGGGTTCGACCTAAAACTAACTCAAACTCTTTTATACCAAACCCAAACCTGTATTAGTATATTTCATTTTTAATTCAGGTCGTGTTTTCGTGTTAGGTCCCAAATTTACACGCCTACGCACCGCTCCGTTGGGGGCGTTTAGATGGTGGGGCTCGAAAGCTATAGTGAGCATGAAGGGGCTTTAGACAGTACTACTACATATTAAAATAAATTAAAAAAAGTAAATGAGGTGGAGTAGAGAAGGATTAGACCATTTTCTCCTCAAGTCGGAGAGGGAAAGATATGGATGAGATTATTGATACATAAAGTGAATGGTTATAAAGTACATCACATGGCTCTAGAGTTACGACACCAATTTATAATATTGACAAAATACTATTACTCAATAGGTAAAGTCCTTAGTCACACCTCCATCCAGAGGTGTACAAATCGGTTCGGGTTTAAAACCGTACTGGTTTTTTTTTATCATGGTGTCAAACCATTTTTTATTCAAACAATTTGACTTACTGAATACTAGAACCTGTTAACTCGATTTGGACCGCTTTGAAACCGTTTTTTTTAATAAACCGGATTTTTACTTGTTAACCGGTTTCTAATTTTTAAACCGGTTTACAAACCGGGAGCATGGGGCTACCAAATTAGTATACAAATCGGCGGTTCGGATTGAGTCGGGAACCGTTTTGACCCAAACCGGTTTACTTTCAAACCAGTTTGGTTTTTTACCAACTTTTTTTTCGAACCGGTCCCACTTGTACACCTCTACCTCCACCCTTTAAAACATATTTATATATTACTAGTTACCAATTGTTTTATGCATAATGGTATTGTACATTATGCTTAGGGAATTTTTCAAAAAAAAAAATTTGACTTTTCGTTTATAATCCAAAGTTTTATATTTTGCAAAGTAACCTTCTAAAATATAATTACTTTTAGTTTAAACCTAAAACTACTCATCTTTTGCAATTTAATCTCACAAAATTTTATACTTTCAATTTTGGTCCCTTATACTTTTTTTATTCTTCAAATTTTCAAGTTAGCATGACACAAACATGTATGTGCAACTCATTAGTTTTATGTATCGTTCTAAATTTTGTGAGTTAACACAACATAACGTACGTGCATCGTTTATCGTTTTTACGTCTATTTTCTTCCTTTAACAAGTTCGTTGCAACGCGTGAGTCCTAAATCGACTTAGTTATATTTTTATATGTTTTACGTTTTGGTCTTATTTTTCCGTATTAACGCACCACAATTTTAATGTTGATGGTAATTAATGGTGGTGTGATGTTAAAAGTTTAATTCTAGTTTATGTTAATAATTAAAATATATATTCTTACATATATATAGTTTTAGTGTATTTTAATTCTTTTCTTCTTGCTTATATAAAAGGTTTCGAGAATTATAAGTTATCTATTGGTTAGCGTCATATGTCGTGAACCTTGTGACTTTGATTCGATTCGTTCTCCACTAATATAATTGTCCCACCCATCGACACAATAACTATCGACATGGTCTTGATATAAATTTTGCTAAAAACCCAGTTGTATTGAAATTTTGGTTTTTTAAGGAATCAAGTGACGGTAATGTGCTAACACAGTAATAATGAAACCGAATTCAAACGAAATAAATTAATTCACGAATATAATCTTACTATTATAATATACAAACATTTTTGTAAAACTACTACAAGAATCGAGTGACGGTAATGTGCTAACATAGTTGTATTGAAATTTTGGTTTTTTTCATCCGTGTATCACACAAACTTATAATTTAGTTGTTTTATATGTAATATTGATTGCCAAGATCAAGGAGCTACAACTTCATACTTTTATTATACATGCTATAACCACGTTTATCTTATCGTCGTAACATGCATAACGAAATTTACAATTACGACGTATCATGCGAACTTAATCTCTAGTTTAGGGGCTATTTGGCATTTTCTGAATAATTGATGGACCAATTAGAGGTCAAAATCATTAAGTGCTGAACCATTAAGAGGTCTGAACTATTAAGAGCTGGCATATCGCTTAACTATTTAAAAACAAATGTTTAAACCAAATCAGATAAGAGGTTTTAACTATTCAGCATTAGAGCTCTTAACCATTCAGAATTAGTATAATGCTTAACCATTCAGAGGCAAATGCTTTAACCATTTAGACATTTGCTCGCGAAACAAACAGTTTAAACCATTAAGTAGGGCTGCAAACGAACACGAACAAGACCTTGTTCGTATTTATTTGTTAAGAAATAAACTTGTTCATGAATTGTTCACGAACACTTACCGAACAAGATTTCTTGTTTGTGTTCGTTGATTAAGAAAACGAACATATTCATGAACTGTTCACAAACACTTATCGAACGCAAATGAACACAAACAAAAGCAAAACGAACACAAACAATTGTTTATGATTATGATGAACACAAAGAAGCTCATGAATACAAACGAATACAAATTATTATAGCTTTATTTTAGAATAAAATTTATATTTTTATTACAAACATTACACAAAATCAATTAAATGTAAATTAGTAGTTTACATATTTATTAAAAAATACTTGATATAATAGTGTAAAAATAACTAACACAAAAATCAAGAATACAAACGAACACATTAACGAACATAAATGAACACATTATCGAACTTTCACGAACGGACATTAACAAACATAAACGAACACATTATCAAACGTCCATGAACATAAATGAACAAACACAACTTGTGTTTATGTTCGTTCGTTTAAATAAACGAACAAAATTTTCTTGTTCGTGTTCGTTTATTTACTAAACGAACGAACATAAAAGAATTTTCCGTCGAATGGTTCACGAACTGTTCATTGAACGTTCAATTCGTTTATAGCCCTACCATTAAGTATTGAACCATTCAGATATCTAAACCATTAAGTGGTTGATTAAAAGACTACCAAACAACCCCTTAGTTATTTCCTAAGAGCAGTCACATCTCATCCATTATTTTAATCGTTATAATTAAACTAAAAATCACTGTTTTTTTCTTTTTTTTCAATTAAATAATATATTTTTATACCTATTTCATTATCTTTATTATCTCTTCCACTTATAACTACTTTTAGTAATTTAAAAAATTATAAGGCTTGAACAATGATTCTTTAAATTTACAGATGCACAATAATATTTTATTTCTCATCTATTGATAAACACTTAAAACATTCCATATAATTTAAAAACTTCCACTCACATAATTTTAAGGATTGGATCGTGAATGTTGTAAGAGCATTCATAATCCATTTCTTATTTTTATCTATATAATTACACTAAAAATACTATTTTTCTCTCATGTTTCTAATTAAATAATATTTTTATACATTTTTCATTAAATTTTCTTTGTCCTACACTTGTAGCAACTTTAAAAAATATTTAAAAAATTATAAGGGTTGAACAATAATTCTTTAAAACTACAAATTGAATAAAAACATTTCTTTTTTTTACTCACAACCACTCATAACCATTTCATATAATATAAAGATTACACTCACATAAATATATCAAACGGGTTGTAACCCACTCCTCATCCTTATTTATATCATTACACTAAACATCACTATTTTTCTCTCTTATTTTAAATTAAATAATACTATTTATTCATTTCATTATTTTTTTTACTTCACTTACAACCTTTAAAATATATTAAAAACACATAGGAGTTTGAACAATATTTTTTTAAAAATATTGATTGAACAGTAAATTCTCGGTATATTTCAGTCACAACCATTTATAAACATATCATATAATATAAGACATTACATAAATTTAATGGATGGATTGTGAATGCTCTAACTTCCTGAACAACCAGAATAATTAGAAACATGAGTTTTTAATAAACAAGATTTTTATAAACAATAATTTTTTATAATAAAATCTTAAAACAAATATTTATAAATAAAACTATTTAAATAAAAGAGTTAAAAATAGTATAATTGTTTTATCTTTTGAACAAGTACGCATATATAATTTTACACATATCTTATATTAAAATACCGTATTGTAACTTTTCATGTTTATTACTAACTATAATTCGTTTAATAAAGAGTTTCTAGACTATCTATTTATCTATATATCTATCTATCTATAACTTATCTATTGTTTATTTATTTGAAATAACTATTCATATGCAATTATAATCATATTTATCTTCAAACATTATTTTATAATTCATATATTTTTATTACTAATTATTTATTATTTTATTTATTCAACCCA
The DNA here is from genome assembly GCA_018326385.1 of Flaveria bidentis. Lineage (NCBI taxonomy): Eukaryota > Viridiplantae > Streptophyta > Magnoliopsida > Asterales > Asteraceae > Flaveria > Flaveria bidentis. The sequence goes on along the minus strand of BJCM01111931.1, from coordinate 936 downwards.
TATAATACACGTGATACTAACCTAGTTTATAAACACTAGAAGGGTGACCGCGCAATGTGGCGGTGACATTTACATATGACACATGTTTATAATATTTTGCTATTGTTAAAGTATTTTTACAAATGTCTGTTATGTTTTTTTATAAACTAAAATTTAAAATACCAAATAAATAGGTTACGTATGACTACTTGTACATTTACGCATTAACTTGTTGTACCTCACAAAATACATATCAGTACAACAAAAAGTTTACACCAAAACGTTTAAAATAAAACACAGGTTTCAATTGTAGTCTTAAATAGTTTTTAAATGTGATATATTAAAAGATATAACTGAAATCTTAAACAAATTAAGTTTTTTATTTATTTATGGGTAGATAATGAAATTTTTTATGTAAGTGTAAGGTTATTATGTAACTAATTGTACGGGGTAATATGTTAATAATGTTATAAATACTATTTTACCCTCAAAATTGATTGTATCTTATGCATTAAATTAAGTACTTGTTTTTAATTTTATTGTATCTTAAAATACCACTCACGTATGTTTTATATATAATCTATAACTTCTAATAAAAAAAAGTTTTTTGAAGTCACGTGTCATCATTTTAGCATATTAAAAAAATTATTTCTCGCATCACTCTCTGCAGGACCGTTGAAGGCTTGCAATTTACAACACAACACAATGAGGAGAGTGACTCAAACTTAATCAAACAGTGAACTGGATTAACCACACAAGGTGATACTAAGAACACAAGTAATTAATGAGACAGAACCAAAAGAACACAACACAAGGAAATGGGTTTTCAAGATTGCAGTATATTGCTTTCTCAGGTTCTATTACAAGCGTTACAAAGCATATCTTAAGTTACAAGAACACGAGAATACTTATACTACATCCTACAACCCGACCATACTATGAAAGCCAGGTTGGATA
>BJCM01111926.1:0-12518 GCA_018326385.1 Flaveria bidentis | reverse complement strand
TGCATATTAAAAGGTCCCAAATGATTATGATATACATGTATGATTCCATAATGAATCTTTCAAGAAATGATCAAATTAACTTGAAGTTGTTCTACTCAGGAAGAAAAATCTGTTAGATGTTTTCTAAAAGGTTTCAATCCATCTCAAACCTAAACCACAAAAATATGTCTTGTTTCCTTTTAATTTCAAGTTGTTTTCTGTTTTCTAGTATTTTGTTGCGTAGATGTCGGACTATACAACTAGATGAAATCTATGAATCACTCACTAAAAGTGATCACGTCTGAGGTGACCAATAGGTTCTAAACTAAAAGGATCACGTCTGAGGTGATCAAACGATGTTAAATTAAAAGGATCATGTCTGAGATGATCATTGGTCATAATTTTATATATCAAAAGGTAAAATTTTAAGTGTTTGAAAGTGTATGTGGTCAAACTCATAAGTATGAGGCAATCGCATGATTGAATCATAAGGATGAGCCAATCGCGCGATTGAACCATAAGTATGAGCCAGTAACATGATTGGACCATGAGTATAAGATAACCATGTGATTGGATCACAAGACTGAACCAATCGTACGAATGGATGAAGGAGTATAAGCCAACCGTACGACTGAACCCCAGTCGCACGAATGAAGCATGCGTATGGGTCCAGTCACACGACTGAAATTTAAAAGAGTATAAATAAATGGGTCAGTCGGTCGTAACCCTTACCACCCTTCAAAACTCTCTGAAACCGCCCACACACACACATACTCGGTCAAATTGTTGATCATTATGATTACTCCCATTTGTGATACTAACTGTTTTCTTGCTCATCTACTGGTACTTTGCTACTAAAATCGGCCCAAATGATTCGTTTAATCGAACCCTAAAGGACCTAAACTGTTCAGATCAATAACCGGGAAAATACCCTAAAAATAGACCACTTAAATGGACATAAAAGTTGATTTAAATGACATTAAGTGCTATTTCGAGTTCTTGCGAATCTAATGAGTCTAAACACGAAGTCTAATATAAAGTTTTGACAAAGATTCAGAGTTAGAATGTTGAACAGAGCATGATGCGAATAGACACTCCATATGAACCTCAGTCGCACGATTGAGCTAGGCGCACGATTCAATCACACGAGTGAATCAATCGGTGAATCAGTTGCACGACTGACTCAAACGCATGGCTTAGCATACGACTAAGTTCAGTTGCAGGCTCAATCACATGACTGAACTCATCTGAAGGCTCAATCGCATGACTGAATTCAGTCGTATGGTTCAATCGCATGACTAAACCAGTTTAATCAAAGTAGCTTAAGTTCCAACTGTCATCTCTTATGCACAAATCTAATGTATGTGTTTCTTGTGTTGCATCAATATGGCTGATAGATGGACAATGAGCACCAAGCACAACATTTGTGCACATCTTGATACTACTTCCCAGAACGCCTCTAAGTTCACTAGGATTATTGCTTTCCTACGTAGATCGAGGATATACAAGGCCATCTCTGCTCCATGCACACCATACAGGTCTATACAGTAGGCCTTCTAGGCAGGTACTCAGTTGACCAGTCGGTGGAGCCTCACTGTATCCGTAGCTCTATCTTCGGACAGGACATTGAGATCCGTGAAGAAGACCTGAGGCAAGTCCTAGACTTCGGGGAAGACAGAGCACATCCAATTAAGTTGCATACACTGACTGTGCGTGGTTGCTTTCTGAGGATCAAGTATGCCGGAGACATCAATGTCGGCGTACTGAACAAGAGCAACATGTGCCCGCAATTCAAATACTTGGCACATATGATCCTCAAGTGTATTACCTCCAGGCGGGGAGGATTTGATGAAATGTCAGACCAAATCTAGAATGCATATGTTGCACTGGTACTGAACCACCCGTTTATTTTTTCTCGAATGCTCTTCTCTTATCTGATCAAGAACCTTGAAGCCAAAGGCAAGGAAGGCTTCTGTATCTATCCACGTTTCTTACATATGATCATAGATGAGAAGCTTCCTATGCTACCGAAAGAGAGATGATGCAGTGGTGCTTGAGGTGATGGATGATACCACCTTAGGCATGATGAAAGTATACCGAGGGAACCAGGTGAAGCCCCTGGTCAGGAGATTGTTTGGGCATCTGGCCAATGAAGACTATGTGGCGCCTGCTCACCAGAAATGGCGTCACGATGATAGTGATTCCGATGTTGAGCCTATTGTGGTACCCAACAATGAAGAAGACGACGATGATGACGATCAGGATGACAGTCAAGGTGGTGGAGATACTAATCCCAATCAATCAAGGGCCACCGACACTTCTACTATGTCTTCACCATCTCCACATGGTACTTCTTCTACTCCAGGTGGATCTGAGCAGGCGGCTATTCACCCTGACTTTCTATGAAGAAGAGAGTCAGATGATGAGCCTCTGGTTAGGAACGTCGGTAGCTGGGTTGTGGCTGCCGAGAAAGGGAAAGAGGCGGTTGGTGGACGCCTAGCTGGTACTATAGGTGTTGATCCTGATGTCACTTATCCCACTTACACACCTGACCAGCCTATCAGCTCAGGGGGAGCTTCTATTGCCAAAGGTTCAAGGAAGAAAAGGATGGCCAAACCCCTCGGCAAAAAGAGTAAGAGATCACGGTTCATATTGATCACATCTTCCACCACCACTGCCACAACCACAGCCACTACCACCACTACCACTACCACTACCACTGCCACTACCACCATAACACCTATTACCACCACTACCACTGCCACTACCACCACAACACCCATTCCCACCACTACTGCCACTGTGTTGAAAGTATAATTACTTAATCCATATATACATAGGTGTGTCTAAGTATAGTTAACTAGTGGGTCGTTATGTAATAGTATAAAGTTAATTTAGAGTCTAGTATGTAAAGTGTATGTATGTATAAGGGTATAGTATGTCAAAACCTAAACATGTTAACTACTAATATGGTATATATAGATACCAAGAGTCTGTAAATAAAAGGATAAACATTCATAATCAAATATTGTTTGTTCAAGTATCTCTCAAGTTTCATGCATATTGATATCAATATCATCAATCAAGAGCCTAACGATCCTAAAGGGCCAACAATTGGTATCAGAGCCTAAGGCTCGAATCTAATCTGTGAGTTGTTCTTGAAACTGCAATCAAGAAACAAAATCGATTCAGAGAAAAAATCAATTCCGAGTAAATCGTTTTAGAAGACCCAAAACGATTCAGAGAACAACAAATCGAACAGGATAATCAATTCCGTGTTGTTAAATCGATTCAGGAGTAAATCGATTCAGACAAATCGTTTCAGAAGGGTAGAAACGATTCTAATAACAACAAATCGATCCGATAATCGATTCAGCGTTGTTAAAATTGATTCAGTGATAAATCAATTCAGACCGATTGCAGAATACAAGAACAAAATCAAATCAGAGACAACACCAAATCAATCAGATTAATCGATTCAGTGGTGTTAAATTAATCAGAATAATCGATTCCATTTAAATCGATTCAGAACAAGAAAAATCAATTTTGTTAAATCGATTCAAAAAGAGGAACAACAAATCGATTTTGTGTTTAAATCGAATCAGTATTGTAAATCCAATTCAGAAATAAGACAAGTCGATTTCGTTTCAAATCGACTTAGACCAGAGAAGAAAAGAAAAAGAACAAATCGATTCAGATTATTGTTTGCAAGTGGCGAACCAATTTCAAGAAAAATTGCAAAATATAATCAGAATCAGGTTATATTGAAAAATCAAATCAACAGAGAAGAAGAAAGAAAATCGACTTTGAAGTTCAGATTAGGAACAAGTCGAACAGATAAGAAGAAAAGAACATACCAGTTGATATCACTACAACCGATCGAGTGAAGATCAATTAATCCTTGTTCCAAAACCAAATACCACCGGTGATGCTATCGTTCTCGCAAACCAGAGAGCCCTCAAGACTGATTGAACAATTGTAGAAGCCATTCCCGTGAACCATTGAGAAAGAGAGAGTGAATCGGTGCCTGTGGGTTTTTGGTGGAAGGCTTGATAGGAAGAAGAAAGGATTTTGCCCTAATTTGCGTTTTTGGTCGTAAGTTTCAAAAGAAAGATGAAGAAAGGGATTTTTATCCTAAATTTATTTTAAGTGGAAAGTAAAAAAGGAAGAGTAAAGTGGACTCTGAAACTACCGAGCCACCGAGGAGAAAAAAGGATTTTAACAATACTTAAGTTTAATTGAAAAGTCAAAAGAAGATTTAGGAAAAGTCAAAGGAAAGGAAAGGTGTATGTAAACCACCAAAAAATTAGAGAAAAAGAAATTAAAGTTTTTATCAGTGGGATTTATTAGTCAAATTTAAGTCAAGGAGACCAAATAAATTGTGCATATTGTTTTGTTCAAAGTGAAAGGATTTAAAAGAAAATATCTTAGAAGGAGATTGAAAAACGAGTATTGTTCGTAGATTACAATAAAAATTAGAAGGATTCAAGAAAGTTAGATTTGGAAAATCAAGTTTATTTCAGAAGAAAACCGAAGTCAAGATGACAGAAGAATCGTCAATGGGTTCAAACAAAAACACTATGGTAATACATAAAGATGTGAGTTCATTTTCTCAATTCCAATGTCCTGTTTTGAAGTCGACAAACTACACTATATGGTCAATACGCATGAAAACCATACTAAAGGCAAATGGATTATGGGAAATGATAGAACCTAGAGAGAATACGTAATCCGATGAAAAGAAGAATATGACGACAATTGCATATTTATTTCAAGCATTACCCGAAGATATGACGTTACAAGTTGCAAATTATGAAAGTGCAAAAGAAATTTGGGATGCACTTAAGACAATAGATGTAGGTGGAGATCGAGTACAAAAAGCACGTCTTCAAACACTCAAAACTGAATTTGAGTTACTAAGGATGAAAGAAGACGACACTATCGATTCATTCACCGCAAAGCTTAATAATATCGTTACTAGAGCAAGTGGTCTGGGATCAACGTTTGATCAACCAACTTTAGTACGCAAACTCCTAAGCTCTGTGCCTAAAAGGTTTTTTCAAATCGTAGCAACTATTGAAAAGTTTGTTGATTTAGATTCAACAACTCTAGATGAAATAATTGGAAGAATAAAAGCATATGAAGAAAGAACAAATTTATTGAATGAAGGTCAAGTGGACAATCAAGAAAAACTTTTGTTCACCCGTCAAGAAAACAAGTCAAGTCGTGGAAGAGGTAGTTTTCATCCATCATGTGGTCGAGGCTGTAGTAGATTTAAACAAGAGGAAAGAGGAGAAACTATGTCACATGAAAACCCTAAAGAAAATAATGATAACTATGAAGGAAGGAAAAGATATTCATGGAACCAAAACAAATCCACATTTGACAAAAGCAAGATAAAATGTTATAACTGCAGTGATCAAGGACACTATGCATCCGAATATCCTAAATCAAAACATAAAGAAGAAGAATCACATCTCATTATGGAAGATGAAGATCCAATTCTCTTACTAACACAAGTTGAAGAAGATTATACTCAAAATGCATATGAAGACAAAGGAAAGCTCGTTTGTGTTAAAGATAAAATTCAAGATATCAAAGAAAGAGAGAGTTATGAAGATATTGAAGAAGACATGGATTAAGAAATTAGGGGGAAATGTTGAAATTATAATTACTTAATCCATATATACATAGGTGTGTCTAAGTATAGTTAACTAGTGGGTCGTTTATGTAATTAGTATAAAGTTAATTTAGAGTCTAGTATGTAAAGTGTATGTATGTATAAGGGTATAGTATGTCAAAACCTAAACATGTTAACTACCAATAGGGTATATATAGATGCCAAGAGTCTGTAAACAAAAGAATAAACATTCATAATCAAATATTGTTTGTTCAAGCTTCTCTCAAGTTTCATGCATATTCATATTCAAGATCATCAATCAAGAGCCTAACGATCCTAAAGGGCCAACACACTGATACTCCCTCCACCACTCATACACTTACCTCCACCTCACCCCCAATACCTATCACAATTACACCACAATCCACTCCCATTCCTCCTCCCATCTTCACCACATCCACCAGCACAACCACCACTCAACAAGCCGGTACATCCACCCAATCCCCAATCACACATGGCTCCACTCTACCCACTATCGGGTTAGAGGAACAGTTGGCAAACCTAAACCGCATCATGCTAAAGCTGATCGCAACTGATGATCTGAGAGCTACTCAGATAAGTCAGCTAATGGCGGTAAATACAGCTCAAACCAAACAAATAGCTCAGCTCATTGAGAAGAATGCACTTTATGAGAGAGCTTTAGGCCGAGCTGACCATGCACTAAAGAGTCAAAACGAGTTGGTGATGGCATCGATGAAAAGGATTGAAGGACTGGAGAAAAAGAACAAGAAGATTATGCTCAGGCTGAAAGGATCTAAGGGTGATGATGATGGTGATGATGTGGATGGTGATAATGAGCTTACAAATGATGAAGAAGAAGATGATGATGATGAGCAAGAAGGTGATGTTGCTGCATCAGCCTCGACTCAAGTGGCTTGGGAGAGGCGCTCCAAAAGAGCCTCGTCATCTGCAGCTCCAGCTAAGGAGACTCATGATCAGGGCAAAGACAATGCTCCACAAGCTGATGATTATGATGTTCTTCCCCTTCAGCTAGTCAAGACACATCAAACTATGATTCTTGACTAGCAAGGGATCGTCAGAAGGTCAGTGAGCTACACTCCCAAAGAAGGAGAAATCATACATGATCTGACCGACGAGCAGCTAGCTGACATGTTTAGACTAAATCCAGATGAACTGATCAAAGATGCTCCCGAAATCAATGTTTTAAGTGATGAGGAGCTATAGGATATCGATGAAATAGAGAATGAAGATGTGACAGCTGAACACTATCCTGAGTACACTGACCCTAAGGGCAATGTTATCCCCAACTTGGGTGAAACTTTTGGTAGTGCTACTTTTGATAAGTTGTACGAGATGGAGAAAGAAAAGGAAGAAAGATGAAAGTCAAGCCCAAGCTTCTGATGCGGATGTTAATCTTAGAAAAGCTGAATGGACTGCTTGTTTTGCTGAAATGAAAGCTCAGCGCGCACCTCCAAAGAAGAATGCCTACACCAAACTGTACAAAGTCAAGAAAGATAAGAAAGTTTCTGGCAAAATCATCGCGTGGGCTTATTTTGAAGACTTAAATGTTTATACTGTAAAGAGAGAGAAGGGGATTGAGTACTTCAGATATCTACATGATCTGAAGGCTCTTCCTGGTTTTGAGCTTAATAGATTGGCTAATTTAGATCTTTCGTATGCCAACCTGAGGAAGATGTCGGGATGGTTTGAGACAGCTCTGAAGAAAGAATACCACACCAGATGGGTCAACTATAAGCCTCAACAACCTAAACATTTTATTCATAAGACTGAAGTTGATCCTATCTCTGGAAGACCAAAGGTAGTGCTGAAGTGGAGTCCCCCACGCACAATATCTAAGATTCCTCTAAGGGAAATGCCTCATGACTTCACTCCACACTTCAAATGGTGGTATTATGATTAGAGGACGGGAGAAGCGGTCATAATGTTGTTCAAAAATGGAAAGATTGAGACTATCAGGGTATTTGGCCCAATGTGGCTTACCAACTTGTCTGCAGAAGATGTATGCACTCTATACAAGTGGCCACTATTCTATGACACATAAGACATTGTACAAGCTCTTCAATTCCAACACGTTATACGGCTCTACTTCATGTTTGAGATACACGCGGGAGTCACCAGAGAAGAGAAGTACAAGAAGTTCAAGAGCATATGAAGAATGTTAGACAATAGGGTAAACTAGGTCCAAGGGGGAGTTTGTAGATACATGATTTCCTAGTTTATGTGCTTAAATGTAAAATTCTTTCATTTCTTACACATGTGTAATGAAATTACTCAATGAAATATGATATGTGTTTGATGTTTATTTATCTTTGATTATTTCATATTATTATTGTGTTAAGTATAAGTCATATGTATGAACTTCATATATAGGTTAGAGAGTGTTGTACACAATTCTAAGTCAATAATGATTGGGAAATGTGTTCAACTTAGTCGTGTGATTATTCATGCTAATGGACCATACTTATGGACCATGCGCATAAATATATGATGCTTATGGACCAGTCGCATGACTGAAGTAGGAGACTGGATCAGTCGTATGAGTAAGGCATAAGATTGATTCAGTCGCACGACTAAACCTTCAATCGTGCGTATGAATCAACCGCATGATTCAGTCGCACGACTGAACCATGCTAATGGTTTAGTCGTAAGAATGGAAACTACAATCCTATAAATACCACTTAATTCGTGGAAAAACATAACACTTTGAGAGAGACTTTGAATATTCATAAACCCTAGCCGTCCAGAGTGTCCTAAACAGCCAATCCAACTTCAAAGTTCGATCTTGATCGATTCCTACTCATTCTTAACATTGAGTTCATTGTTATATCGATCGGGTTATCATTCTCACTGATTGGATCACCAATCAAATAGGATTCAACACTATTTGATCTGGTTTCACGCAAGATCCGTTAGTACTCTGTATGTACACGGTCCTAACATGTTTGATGCCTTAACCTTGATGTACTCCAACTCTAATGACTCAAAGAAAGATTCCCTGAAGCAAAATTTTGAGAACTTTACTCATATTGCTGGAGAGACCTTGCATCAACAATACTTCAGGTACATGGATCTTATCTCTTCCCTTCAGTCTATAGGAATAGCTGTTGAACTGAGAGACCTCTCAATAAAATTCATGAGTGCACTTCCTAACGAGTGGACATTCTATTATGTCTCCATCAAGAGGACAGAGAACCAGAACACACTCACAATGACTGAGCTATACAGTTTTCTTGATGGTTACCTTGTAGAGATGGAAAACAAGAGTGCCCGTCAAGGAAGCAGATCTTCAAGCATTTCCTCAAGCAATGCTCGCATGGTTGCTGAAGGCTCATGACCCCATCAACCTCAACAGTGTGCAAGATATTAGGCTGCTCCAAAGGTGTCTCACCGAGTTGCTGCCAAGAGAATTCTTAGATACCTCAAAGGAGCACCTAAATTAGGTCTTTGGTATCCTAGGAATAACAACTTCAATCTCTATGGTACTTAGACAGTGACTATGGTGGCTGCAACATCAACAAGAAATCCACATCTGAAGGATGTCAATTTCTTGGTGGAAGGATCATCTCATGGTAATGTAATAAGCAAAATTGTGTCTCTACATCTACTGCTAAAGCTAAATACATTGTTGCTGCAAGTTGTTGTGCTCAGCTGCTATGGATTCAGAACTAGATGCTAGACTATGGATTCAACTTCATGAGCACTCCTATCCATATTGACAACAACAGTGCTATCTCCATTACTGAAAATCCCGTGAAGCACTCAAAGACAAAGCACATTCATATCATGTACCATTTCATTAGAGATATGAGAAGAACCTGATCAAACTAATCAAAGTTGATTTAAATGAGCAATATTCTGATTTCTTCACCAAAGCTTTTGATGAACAAATATTTAAATATCTCATTACAGCTATTGGGATGATAAACATTGATTAGTCTATCTCACTTGAAAACCTTTTTAAAATGTGTAATGTTTTTTGTCATAACAATCTAATTGTTGTTACATAAAACTAAATTTATATGGGTTTTCCCAAGGAGAAATTAACCTTCGGAAGATTCTTTTCATATCTTTTGAAGCTAAATTCCTCCAAAGGAATTCTTCTTCTCGAAAGAGTTTTTAGTCTTGGAAGAAGTGATTGATTGCATATCATATCTACGTTCCGGAGCATATAAAACTCTCCATTCGAAAAGCACATTTTAATCTCTAAAGTAAGAAATTTACCTTCGGAAGGAAAATTGGCTTCGGAAGAAGAATACCTTTGAAAGAAGATTACCTTCGGAAATCCTTTACACTCAAGAGAAAATTTTACTGTGTAATGGAAATCTTTGGGCCCAACACTGTAAAAAGTAAAAATTTTATTAGTGATGTCGGAATCTTTTAAGTAGTTTTTACCTTTACCGCCTCTGTCACATCTTAACCCAAACCATCTTTTCACCTTATCCAAAACCCTCAAAAACCACCATTCTACCCATTTAAATAATCCCGATTCTTCACTTTAATTTTTTTTACCAAATTTACTGCCCAAAGCTTCCTTCACTCAAAATTCACCATGTTCAAACTTGTTTCATCTAATCTTTTCTTGCAATGGCGCTTAACCCTAACCAGGTCGCATTCCTTGACTCATCCAAGGATGTTGAATTCTCATAAATCATCTCCTTTCTTACCCAATCTACCTACTTCACGACTCTGATTATGAACTCCACAGTTTATTTGAATCACAAGGAAGAATTTTGGGGTAATGGTCAGTTATACTCCTAAACAGAGTTAGGGTTATCAGGTCGCGCATTTCTGGCTAGGAGTTGATTATCACAGAACAACTCATCAGAGAGCATCTGGAGCTCCACGATGAAGGCGCTCCTATTGAGTTCCCCAAATCAGACCTAGATTACACATATCTCCAAATGGGATATGGGGGAGATGTGAGCAAATCTACAGTTTAAAAGTTCAACCTCTCTTACAACTGGAAGTTCCTACTCCATGTCGTCCTCTATTGCTTGTCAAATAAGATTGGGGGATGGGATCAAATCCCATATGAACTAGGATGCCTAGTTCATGGATTGGTGAAAAGCTTTCGCTTCAACTATTCAAGATTTGTGCTAACCAACCTTATAGGGAACCTCCAGAGCGACACATTTTTCATGTTTCCTAGGTTCATTCAGCACATTATCAACTGTGAGTTGGACCAGAGTCAGCTTGTCTATGCAGCTGCTCTGCATGTCCCTCAAATAAGGCCGACCATCTTCAAAATCTTGAAGAGAGTGTCCAACAATTTCACTAGAAGACACACTGAGCTTCTTCTAGGAATGACTGAGCCAATGGCTCCTAGTGACATCCATATTATTCCCACGGGTGATGAACCCACACCAACAACTACCCTTACTTTACCAAATCTTCCTACTCACCCCATCAAACAAACTTATTCGAGACGCATAATAGGAACCCTTGTTCATTCTACTCTGATTGAACAAGCCCCTCCTGACCAAAGTCCCGGGTCATTAGGCATAACTTCCTTATCCTTTACTGGCCTTTTATTCAGGACTGATGAGGAGATTACGTCTCTTCATGGCGATGAAGTTGATCCATAACACCCTCTAATGGATTAACAGAGTCTAGAAGGATCGCTTGTCTCTAGCACATATCAGTTAAGCCCAACTAAGGTGAGTCCCATAGATGTGTGGGGGACTCATGTAGATTCAGCTGCCACTACTAAAGGAGCCTTATTGGATCCTCAGGCTAGTGGTATCATCTTTGAGACTGAATCTACGACAAACGTGCCTTTTGATGACTCTAAAAGAGACATCCTCAGGCAAGGGAAACAAGGGTGCCAAGAAACCATATCTGGTGGTGAGGATGAACATACTAGGTATGTTACCTCATCTCCCTGTGATTCTTCAAAAGAAGATGAGGGAAGCATGCAACTCACCATTCAAGACCTAGTTTTTAAAGTCTCAAACCTTGAATCAAAGGTTAAGACTTTAGAGGATAGGTCCACCACTCAGCAACTTGAGATTGAAAATCTCAAGGCTCAACTAGCTAAGAAACAGATTGAGAGGTCTGTCAGGCATGTATCTATTCATGTCTCATTGACCTCTTCCTCTAGCTTATCTAGCTCTCAAGATGATGCTACCAAAAAGGGGGAGATGGTTCAGAGACAAGCAATTGTGGAACCATAGTTCCAAGCTTTAACTTCCTTATCTACTAGATAATTGGCTCCCAAATCAATAGTCTTTCCTAAGCCTTTTCAAATCATCCTGCAAATGGATCCAAGGATGCTCAGGGATCTCAACAGGATTTTCTCCAAGTTTGTAATGAGATCTTCTTTAGATCAGCCTAGCCCTGATGCGGCTATGATATACTTTGAAGCTAAAGAGCTTCAGATGCTAAGTGCACCTTCTATCGCTGTGGAAGAAGTTGGTCAACCTAAGGCCCACATGGAACCTAAGATTGACTTTGAAGAAGAAATAAGGACTGATGGTCCAGCAACTGAAACAGATGAGACAAATAGTGCATTCCCTCAGACTTCTAAAGTTGAAGTCAAAGCCTTGGAAGAAAAAGTTCAATCTTCCGAAGCTAAGATGGAAGCTGCAGAAAGTTTGTTCTCCTTGTCCGATGATCTAATCATCACAGATGCAGTTCTAGAGCTAGCATCTAAGGTGAACAGTGAGGATAATAGAGCATGAAATCAGATCAGAACCAATTGATAGGCTCTGATACCAATTAATAGCTCAGATATCAATTGATTGGATCAGAACCAGTTAATAGGCTCCGATATCAATTAATAGGATCAATTGAGACAATCTGTAATGATCTATGAGAACAATTCAAGTGAAACACAAACAATTGTAATCGATTCAAGCAGTATCAACAAATTCACAGT
>BJCM01111916.1:0-10978 GCA_018326385.1 Flaveria bidentis | reverse complement strand
TGAGAGATTTGTTAGGCATTACCCATTCAGGTCTCCTTGACCTCTTCCTCTAGCTCATCTAGCTCTCAAGATGATGCTACCAAAAAGGGGGAGAGTGTTTAGAGACAAACACCTGAGGAACCACTAAGCCAAACTTCAACTTCGAAATTTTCAACTCCCATTGCAACTACTCTTCCTGAGCCATCCCAATTTGTACTGCAAATTGACCCAAGGATGCTCAGAGATCTCTATAGACTCTTCTCCATGTTTTTGTTGTGATCCTCTCTAGATCAGCCAAGCCCTGATGCAGCTATGATATACTTTGGAGTTGAAAAGCTTCAGAGGATTAGTGCACCTTTTACCATTATGTAAGAAGTTGGTCAACCTAAGGTCCAAAAGGAACCTGAGATTCAATTCGAAGAGGAAATGAGGACTGATGGCCCAACAACAGAAACAGTTGGGACAGAAACTGCACTCCCTCAAATTTCTAAAGATGACGTCAAAGCCTCGAAAGAACAAGCTAAGTGTTCCGAAGCTGGAATGGAAGCTGCGAAAGGATTGTTCTCACTGTCCGAGGAACTAATCATCACAAATGCAATTCTAGAACTGGCATCTGAGATGAATAGTGATGAATTTCTCAATCAACCTCTAGCTCAAACACCTTCACTACCTTTCTCACAATCTGAATCCTCTCTCCAAGAACCACCAAAGTCAAGCACTTCAAAAGATTATAAAGGAAAGAAGAAAATGACTGTGGAAGAGCTTTAGGAGGAGGAGAAGATTGCAAAACTTAGAATAAAAGGTAGACTTCCAACTGGAAAGCTTTTAGCTGCTAGTTTCAAAGCAACTGCAGCCAACCAGGAGGCAGTCAACAATAAGAAGAGAGTAGAAATCATTGATCAGCATATCAAACTTGGAGCTACCAATGAAGACATACTCTTGCTACCATTAGAGGAGTTGGTAGAGGTGGAAAAGGCAACTAGGCTGCAAACCATTAGAGGAGTTGGTAGAGGTGGAAAAGGCAACTAGGCTGCAGAATGAACAACAGAGAAAAGCAGCACGGTTGGCCATAGAGGAAGAAGAAGAAAGAGAAAAGAGGGAAGCTGACATGCTTCTCCGGAGGGAAAGGATAGCTTTCCTAACCTCCCGAGGATTCTCTCTTCAAGAACTATCTCCACACAATGACGATACAATCCTATGGCTCTTCAACAAAGAGCAGGATCAACTGGAGAAAGAGAGAAAGAAAGCTAAAAGAGAGAAACAAAGTTGAAAGAGAGAAGTTGAGGTAGAAGAAGAAGAAGCAAGGGTCACTGCAAACAAAGAAGATAGGTGAGAAAGCCTGGATGAAAGACTATCTTAGGGCTCACCGTTTGCGCAAATAGAAAGAGATGTATAGAAGGGTACAGGCGATGACCTTCAAACCAACTACTCAACCCCAGCCTGAGCCAATTCCCTCTCCATTCACTATCAAAACCGAACCCTACACACCTGAACCCACACCATTATCATTACCTACTTCCTCACCTCAACCACCTAAACTACCCATCCTTCAACCCAAAGCACTCTCCAGAACCACTGCACCATAACCTTCCCAACCATCCCCTCAACCTTCCAAACATCTCTCCTTGGAAGAATTGAAGGCAATCAAGACAAATCTCTGAAACTATACAACCCTGAGCAACATCTCTTGTGAAGAAGACTCTATTAGATTGTCTTATGTTGATGGATCTTCATGTTCCTTCATAAGAGATCAATTCTTGATCTGCCCAATGGAACACTGGTGCATGCTGCTAAACTTCTTGGTCTCAACTCTGACTCCTTAAATAATGAAGAGAAGAAACTGAGAAAAAAGCTTGTGACTCTGCTGGACACAAAGAAAGGAGACAAGATTCCTACTCAGCTCTTTGTTCCTAGAAAGAAAATCTTCTAGTGGAGGTTCGATGATGCCTCTCATAACTTTGTTATGGAAAGAGTGAATGGTGAAAGCAACAGGCTGAATGCCTCATCTCTATTACACTCTATTAGGTTTTGACATTGCTGAGTTAGTAGAGAAACCATTCTCCAACTCCTCCAACTCCAAAATTGCTGCCCATATTAGAAGTCATCTCAGCAGTCTTCATCTTGCTAAGTTAACCACAAGAGCAAAGATTGAAGAGGAGTTGAAGTTGAGAGAGAAGGAAGACAAGGAAAGATCAACTTCCAAATGCACAGCCTTTCTTCAAATAGTGGAAGATCCTGAATTGGAACCTATAGATAGATGGGAGTATGACTACAACACTCATCAACTAACTCTGTTTAGAGGGACCCAACAGAGGGTGCATATCATTCAGGGTGATAGACTGGAGCTCCTGTCAACTAATGATCTGTACAAACTTCTCAGCACCACATCTGGGAAAAACAAAAAAACAGATAAATATCTTCTTTCCTTGGTGTTGAAAGTTTTAAGAAGTAGGAATAAGTGAAGTTTTGGTAGCATCAGCCTAGGGGAGTTTGTTAGATCAAGAAGAAGGTTGGTGCAACCAAAACCAAATAACTTAGACAAATTTTGGTGCAACCTACAAAGGCTTCCGAAGCTAAGTGTGGAACTTCCAAAGGAAGTAGAGTTCTTCCGAAGATAAAGTGAAAGATCAACTTCCAAAGACAAACTCTACTTCTGAAATCAAATTACTCACTTTCGAAGATCAAGTTTAAGAAGAAAAGATCAGAAGACAACTTCTAAAGTATGAAGAAAAGAAGATGTCCTCAAGCCTCGGATGAAGTAGCCTCTTCCGAAGTATAAGTGGCTTCGGAAGAACTTATTCCTCTGAAGCCAACTACCCTTCGGAAGTCACTACTATGAACCAGTGGACATAAGTATGGTGTCTCTAACACTCCGCTGCAGACCTCTGATATGTTGCATGGCGCTTTCTCAAAAGCCATGTAGTTGACCATACTTTATTTTACTGTTTAGCTTTAGTAGATAGCACAGTTGCCAACTTTAGTTGGTGACAAAAGGTAAGTCATGGACATGTCATGACTACCTTATCTTAGATACGACATTATCTAAGATACATTAAACTATAGCTTAGCAGTATTTGCTTTAGTTAGAGGATTCTAGCTGGTATCAAAGTATATCCGGTTGTAGGTAATATTTTCTCATTGTAACTCATGTCATATGCTTGTAAGAGTCTTGTAACACTTTGAGTTGAGAAGCAATATATGCAAGTACCTTGAAAATTATCTTTCTGTGTTCATTGTTACTTATTATATTATTATCAACTCTTAGAGACTTTGTTTCATCCGAGTGTAGTTTAAGTGAGTTTGAGAGAAAAAACAAGTGTTTAGTGACATAAACCGATCCTGCAATAACTTCTAATGAAAGTCTGCATCATTGCAAACAAGAAGATAACACCTAAAAGAGTTGTAAAGGCAAGGACCCAGAAGTTGAGGGAGATAATTAAAGGAACCAAGGTCTTGGCCACTAGGTACTTCTCCTAGATGAAGAAATTTGTTATCAAAAGGGAAAATGAAGAGATCAAATAGAGGAATGGGAATATGATCAATAGAAGAATACCTACTTCATAACCAAATCAACAATTGGGAGTAGCCTACTCAAGAAACCAACTAGTGTGCTTCAAGTAGTTTGAGGGAGTTAACTTAACTAGAGTTAGACTAAGAATCCAAGAAATGATTCTTATGCAAGGAAGGTAGACAATGTGCTAATGAGGATTTACAGATCTTATCAAGAAAGATCAAAGCAAGAGCCAGATCAAAGAAAGAAGACACAAGAATCTGAAATTACTAAAACCACACCATTTGTCAAACTACCCCTAGCAGTTAACCACAATCAAATCCTACTACTTAACTTTCTCAAATAACTTAGGATATCCATGAGTCCAACAAGCTCCTTAAATAAATGATCCCCTTACTTAAAGCCAATCTAATGACTTAGTAGATAAAATGATCATGAATAGTGTTGCTGAAAGAATCAGATATGGATTAAATCATCAAAAACAAGAATAAGAGCTCTTACAATTTGAGGAAGAGGAAGACTCAGAGGATGATGATACAACAAACACAAAATGAGATTATGACTTCAAAGTAGAGAGGTTCATCATAGAAAGAAATAACAAGTCAATGTTCTTCTTTCTATATGACTTGGAAGTTCTGGGTCTCAACCTTGAAGACTTGAAAAGAATGTTCAATTTAATCTTAGATATGAAGGTATGCCAGACAAGTACAAAGCCATAGCTATTATTTGAAAATATAATTTGAAAACAAGGCTAAGCAAGGGAAATTCGTTAACCCAAGTTGAACACTTGAATCAACTAACATTAAGAGTTCTTGATCAAAATAAGATAAACACAATGAAAACCCCCTTTGACCTAATTTGATTGCTAATTATGTTGTATACAAGTAATTCCTCAATCAATTGGTCATGCAAGCATTAAACAGTCCTAATTACAATTAGGTTATTTATTGTCTAGAATATGTTTCAATATTTACACTTGCCCCCTAGACTATTAAACTAGACTAAAACAAATTAAAATATATTTTGTTCACACAAAATATATTTATTACAATAAAGTCTCAAAACACAATATATCTTCTATATCTTCACTCTGTTCTTCATCTAGAACTCATTATTGACTTTTATGTTGACCTTGACAGAGATGTTGACTTTTGTTGACTTTGACTATGTTGATAATATGGACTATCTTGTACAGATCCAACAATACTCCCCCTTTAGTCTATCATTATCAACGCCTTCAAATGAAATCAGCACCAAGAAGTCAACCATAGAAAGAACTTCAATACTAAAGCTTTCTAAATATGATGAGAAAAATTATTCATCTTATAAGCTCCTCCTATTTATATGCTCTCCCTTTTTTAGTGCATCCTTTGTGAGGATATTAGAACAGCATTCCTAAATCTATGATCTTGAGTGCTTCAGAAGATGTAGGAGGAGTATTCCTAGCTTAGTATCTTTTGCAAACTTGAGGAACAGGTTCTCTAATCAGGTACACTACTCAACTGATGATTGACCATCACTCACAGTAAAAATCTGAAACTCAATCACAAATACAATCTTGACATTTCTAATTAGATCATTTCACTTTAATAAAATAAACTTGTGTTTATCAGTGTGTAAACAAGCGAACTCATGTTCGTTTGTGCATAATTTTCATGAAATTCAAGAAAAATGATAAGATTGTAACAGTATAACATGGAAGACCTAAAAGAATTTTGAACTAAAAAATTAATATAATTTTTATTATATATATATAGATTTATATATATACTTTATATATATATATATTTATGTCATGTTTGTATTTTAATTATCGAGAATTGAATCGATCATGAAATCACATCCTCAAGATATATTTTAGCACGAAGATGAATTTAAGTATTGACAAGAAATGAGATCACACTGATAACTGAATCGAATCACAGTCTTTGAATGATTTTAAAATTCTCAAACAAATCAATACCGATTGCTGATATGTTTGTCCATTTAAACCCATGACTATCTTTTTCAACAAGCAGTAGATGATTTATAAGGGTCGATTAAATACTTTAGAATGTTAGGACCCCACAATCATTTGCAAAAACCTTAACCCAACCTTAAGAATTCATGAATTTTGCTACAATTTTTATGGAACAAGGCATGTACATTAGTATGCAAGTGATTATCATCAGAATTTTTCATTCTATGATGAATTTATCGTTAGATGATTTGACACAACTTAGATCAAAATGGTGAGAGCTCCAGGTCTATACTCAGGTATATCAAAGGAGATGACCATTTGACATGTGTCGATGAGAGCTCTAGGTCAATACTATCATACAGCAGAGGAGATCATCACTCGAGGTCATTACTTTCGTATAGCAGAGGAGATTAGCACAAACACAAGACATATAAATACACCAACATGGCTCAAAAGATATGTCTTATATGCTTTGTATCAGGATGGATGAAAGATCGATTCTCAATCTAATTTTTGTCAGGACTCAGTTTTTGTGTAGGCCAAAATGATTGCATAAATCCAAAAATCGTTAAGCATAGATTATAGTTTAAATCATTATGTTGTTGTCTACTTATTCTTCAGGCTGAGTCTACGAAGCATATTATTAAAAATCTATTTGTTTGTTTAATTAGATGTGATATCAAATAAGAGCATCAGTTACTATCATTTCTAATTTTAAAATACATGTCCTGCAAGAATAAGCATTTCAATATGATATACAATCATTTTCCAGTTATCTCGAATCATGTTTCCAGTTCTCATAAGACATGCAAGAATAAGTATTTCATGATGATATACAATCATTTCCTAGTCATTACGAATCAAGTTCCCAATTCACGTTTTTTATTAAATTTTATTATACGTATGCTCTCCCCCTGAATTTTTATTTTAGCAATCCTATGTTTATTTTTTATTTTTTTAAATTTTTTTAAAATTTTTAAATTTTTTGTTTTTTTAAAAACTATACAAAAATAAAAATTTATCAAAAAGGGTATTCCAAACTTCACTGATATAAAGATAATAAATGAATTATTAAGAAATATGCAGTGATTGTAAATTGAGAACTGTGATTAAGCAAATAGAATTCAGATTGTGGATAAAATACGATAACCTTAACATGTACGTTACGCCTCAAATTTGAATTTGGAACAATATTTGTCAGTGAACCGAATTACTAATAGACCTCCTGAATTATTCCTGCATTCATGAATTAGGAACAATCTTTGACATTGTAGTATTGGGTGTTCTTTTTTCATCGGTATAAGTAACCTGCATCAGCACGCAATCTGTTGAAACATTAGGGATTTTCGTATCCTTCTTTTTAATTTGCAAAATTTTTTTCGGTTTAGTCAATTTTTTTGAAGAAATTAAATTTGGAAATCATTTTTTGTTTAAGATGGGATGAAAATGAAAAGGTTTGGATGGAGGATTTTTCATCCAACTATTCAAATTGTTGACCCGGGGTGAACACACTTGAATCAAATCATGAAGAATTAGATCAAAGTATGATAATCACAATCAAAACCCCTTTGATCTTCAATTAGATTGCAAAATATATGTTTACAAATAATCCCTAAATCTATTGGTCATGCAACCATTATCAAAACCTAATTACAATTAACCTATTTATATTCTAGACTAATATTCACTAATTGCACTTAACTCCCTAAACTTAGGCTAATTAATACAAAATTACATATAAGCATAAAAATGACTAAAAACAAGATAAAATATATTTTTTTCACACAAAATATATTTATTACAATAAAACTCCTAGTCATTTAAATCTTCAACGTCTCGCCTCGGTTCCTTGTCTCGAACATGTCGGGTTTCACTTTTGTTGACTTTGACCGTGACGTTGACCTTCACTGTGTTGATAATATAGACTATCTTTTACAGCTCCAACAATATCCGTATTGGTCTTGATTCTGCTTTTGAAAACTTTTGAGACTTGACAGTTTCAGGTGATATCTTGATCTTTGAGAAACCAACACTATCGCCTATGTCTGATTCATCATCTGAGTTTGTCCAGTCTTGTATACACAGATCTGCTTCCAATGGATCTTGATTGACACAAAGATGATGTGTTGCTATTGTTGGAGCTTGATGATTAGGTGATTCCCGATTCATCTCTTCTTTCACAATTCTGACAGGCTCAAAGGTAGGAATTTCACCTACTTTAAACTTATCAAAGAAGTTAGAAGAAATAGTATATATAGATTTACAAACACCTAAGACTGAACAATCATTATCTTGACTATCAACATTCGGATTATAGTATCCTATACTAATGTACTTATTTAATATTTATTCCCGCTAAACCTACATGCAAACTTTTAGGATCTTTGTCACTTAAATAATTTGATGAATGAAGTTTGGGAATTGGAGAGTAACATAGAGTAAATGGAGTTGGAACTAAATTAAATACATTTTCACCATCTGAATGATATCCACTCCCATGTTTTACCTGTGCCCCTTGTTGTTTAGCAATGATCTCATCCTTTTTCATGTGTGAAAGGGTCCATTTATCAAGCTTTGCTGGAAGTTGTGTCATTTCAAATTGAGATAAAACAACAATTTGTCTCAGAATATTAATTTCAACGTTACGCTTCAAATTGGTTCTTCTTAAAAGATCATTTTCAGCCAATGCTTTATTAAGTTTCCTTGAAAAAGCAATTTTATTTTTCTTTAATTCCTGATTAATTATTTTTAATTCTCTTTCATTTTCCAATACAAATCAGTTTGCCTTATAAATCTCAAATAATCGGATTTTGTAAGAAGAAGAACACATATCCTAAACAGTCTTTTAAGGAAGACCCATGATATTTGTTTCTCTAGCTAAGCTATATTCACAGTTTCAAACCTCTATGATTCTTTATTATTCCTCTATCATGACTTTTAGCATCTCTTTATCCTCAAATTCTTTCTTTCCATTATCATCTTACTCATTGTCATTATCCTCATTTCTCCGAAACTTAAGTTTACTATCAGTATCAACTCTTAGAGCTTCAAAATTTTCTTTGATTTTAACATTTGAATTCAAATCAGTTTTCAATAATTTTATCTTTTCAACCAGCTTAGCATTGTAATCAAGTATGCTTGTTACAGAAGAAACAAGATCAATATGAAGCGTGTTATTTGATGTGCGAAAACAGTTTGCTGAAATTCTTTTAATTTGATATCCATCTCAAGAGATTTTAGCTTATTTATCATATCCATAAGTTTTGTGTCAACATAACCTCTTTCTTGCTTCAGCATTTCAACTTGATGATTCCATTCATACGAAAGAGAGTCAAGAATCTTTTGAATATGTTCATGAATATTGAGGTCTAGAACATGCTTCTTTAGATTATTAGCCACCTTTAAGAATTGATCAATCAAATCTGATAGTTTTTCTTTTTTTATACCTACAAAACATTCAAACTCACTATGTGCCATTGTCGGATTGTCAGATTCGGGATTGGTAGGAAAAGAAATTTTCAAACAAGATATGAAATTCACTTGATCACCCAAAACAACAAAGATACTATACTATTAAGAAATATTTTTGTTTTAATGACCCCAAAAGCCTACACAATTTAAGGCTGAAATTTTTTAAAAAAAAATATTAAGCCCACACAACACCTTTGAAATACCCAGCCTAATAAAAATTAGTCCATATACCAAATTGTTATTTCTGAGCCCACATAAAGATTTTAAAACCGAACCCATTTGTTAGCTCAATTTTTAATCTTTTAACTAGCCCACATGAAGCTCAAAGTCCATTTAACATAATCAAACCCTAACATATATGTCTAACACCAACAAAAACACACACACAGAGACGAAGTCAACAAAATGCAGATGAGAGAACCTATTAGGGATCCGGCGAGCCGCCGGCAACCCACGGTGGCCGGGAAAAAAAATCTGGTGAAAATGACCAATTGAAATTCTATTCCCACTAATAACCTCCTGAATCCAATGGTAGTCTCGAGTAGCTCTGAAAATCAATAACAAAGATAGCAGCGGCTAGGGTTCCGGCGAGTCACAGTACGTACAATATATCATCTTCTTTCCCTCATCATGCGGGTGCCAATGGTGGTCGTAACATGCTGAAATATGTAGGATAAAAGGATATTTCGATGAATGAAGGTGGCGGCAGCTAGGGTTTGGTCGTTGCATGTGCTGCGGTTGTGGTTGTGGTTTGTGTTTGTTGTGGTTGTGGTTATTATTGGTGTTTTTGAAATGTTGGTGTTGTTTGGTGGTATTCGATAGTGGTTGTGAATCTAGATCTTGGTTGTAATAGCAATGATGATGGTTGTAGTTTGTTTGTTTGTGATGGTGATGGTTGTCAATGATGGTGATGATGACTAGGGTTCCGGTAAGAGACGATATTGGTAGTTTCGCCAGAAGATTGAGTAGTTTTGCTATTGTTTGAGTAGTTTTGCCGAACAAGGGAAATTCACAGGAAGATTGTATAGTTTTTCTGGAGGCTCTTGTTTCGCTGGAAAACTGAATAGTTTCGCCGAATAGTTTTGCCGGAGTATAATTTTGCCGGAACAATTTCTTCGAGCGAAATTATACTTTCGCAGAAATTGTTTGAACTTTCATTTGAGAATAAATCTAGTTTGGCCCCTTGAAGATTTAAAGCTATCAAGAACACCAAGAACACACACTAGTGTGTGTGAGAGAGAAAATCTCTGATCTGGAATTTGTTTGATTTTTCTTGTATAAAAGTTGATGTAGATTCAATATATGTTATAAATAATGATAGATCTGATATTAATGATGTAAGATTTGAACAAATTTGAACTCAGATCTACTTTCTCTCTTTAAACCCCTACTTTCTCTCTCTAAAAATCTGATGAACACCATCAATAATCTTCAAATCTTCAATGAATTTGATCCAATATGGCTCTGATACCAAATTGTTAACCTAGGTTAAACACTTGAATCAAATACCATGAAGATTTCTTGATCAAAATAAGATAAACACAATAAAAACCACCTTTGATCTAATTTGATTGCTAATTATATTGTTTACAAGTAATCCCTCAATGTATTAATTGCAATTATGAAAAAAATATTACATCATGATAGCAGGTAGGCGGGCCACAAGCTGCGCCGCCACCCCTTTCTGAATTGCGAACCCTAATCTACTAAACACATATCCTTGCCCCTGTGGAATCGAGACATTGCTATGAATAACCCGCTGGACCCTGGTCAAGAAACGAATAGCCTCCGGAGCCAAGGAGCAAAATGTATCGAAAACCAAAGGGACAAAAACATGTTGGTTTTCTTCACAT
The DNA here is from genome assembly GCA_018326385.1 of Flaveria bidentis. NCBI lineage: Eukaryota > Viridiplantae > Streptophyta > Magnoliopsida > Asterales > Asteraceae > Flaveria > Flaveria bidentis. The sequence goes on along the minus strand of BJCM01111916.1, from coordinate 204 downwards.
GCCTTAGCATGTTTTTCCACCTTTTTCGCTTCAGCCTTTTTAGTTGCCTGTCGAGCTACAAACCCATTATCCCTCAATCCCACTAGGGGGGATACCCCAGTAAGGTCAACACAAGCGTGTTTCCCTTGGGCCCAACCAAAGACGAGCAAATCCGTCGGTCGCAAAGTGGATCTCCCCATCGCGGGGTCTGTAAGGAAGTTCACA
>BJCM01111913.1:0-14893 GCA_018326385.1 Flaveria bidentis | reverse complement strand
TAAACAATTCAATAGAAACACAAACAATTGTAATCAATTCAAGCAATATCAACAAATTCACAGTTCATTGATATAGCTAAGACAATTACAAGAGTAAGAAAGCTGTTAGCAATTCAAGCACACAATCTCTCAATAACAATTTTGCTACTGTTTCTCAAAACTTTCAACTAACTCTCTAGTCTAAGCTATTTATACTAGAAACTAAGGAACTAAAAATTTACAAAACTAGTCCCTATACTAGTACAAAATATACAATATACAATAAAAGACTAAATGTTAATCTTTCAAGGGTTCTAACATCTCTTATTCGGCATTTTGTATCCTAGAAAGATACCTTCTGTAGCCTTCTCGCTGAATTTTCCCTCCTGAGTCTTCTTCAGTAGGGTGCACGGTGCACCGAACGGTTCGAGATACTCTAGATTATGTTTACGTCGTTGTAGTAACTCGTAACACGTCTTGCCATCTCGTTTAACTACCAGAACTCGATTTAACGTGTAACACGCATTTGCCACTGTCTCATTCCAGACTTGGATAGGCAGTTTCGAGTCCGCTAGCATTGTCCGTGCTGTCTCTATCAAGCTGTGATTCTTTCTCTAAGCAACGCCGTTCATCTGAGGTGTGTAGGCAGAGGTGAACCGGTGCACAATTCCCTTTTCCTTGCAGTAAGCCTCCATCCATTGGTTCTTGAACCCGGTTCCGTTGTCTGAGTGTACTTTTCGTACCTTCAGCTTGTATTGGGATTCTAGTGTAGTTACTAATTCCTTGAATGACTCAAATGTTTCTGATTTGGATTTCAGAAACATTACCCAAGAAAATCTTGAGTAGTCATCAGTAACCACATAGCAGTACAAGTCGTCTACAATGCTTCTTGTACTGACTGGACCAAACAGATCCATGTGAAGAAGTTCAAGAGGAAGTTCGATGTAATGAACTTTCTTTTCCTTATGAGACTTCTTTGTCAGTTTGCTTTTCTTGCACGCCACATAGAAATCCGGAAGTTGGATGTTTTTTACGTTAACTCCTCTCACTAGATCATTCTGGATCAAGTGATTCATCTTTCGTGGATTAATGTGTCCCATTCTCCGATGCCAGGAGATGGAGTCCTTCTCAGTAGCCTTTGACAAGAAGCACTAAACTTGTTGATCCGTTGAGGAGGCCTTTGATAGATCCAAGACATAAAGGTCATTATATCTTGAGACAGATATTAAGACTTGGTCCTCCAGGATCACATAGTCCTTTTTAGGACATAGCACTTCTTGTTGTCAAATACTACTTTAAACCCTTTATCATAAATTTAGGATACAGAAAGTAAGTTATTTTGAAGTTGTTGAACGTAGTTTACCTTGTCAAACTTTACTTTCTGATTTCCCACTTACCCTTGAGCTGTGATATACCCTCCTTTGTTTCCAGCAAATGAAACATGGCCTCCTTTTATTTGTTTGACGTTTGTTAAGAGTGCCCTGTTCCCAGTCATGTGCCTAGATGCTCCGCTATCGACAATCCACGTGTTGGTTTCAGCACTATAGCAAACACCCTGCACATTTAATTGAAAACATTAGTTCAGGTTAGGGACCCAAGCCTTTACTGGCTTGGGTTTCCCAGAGGCATCACACATCATAAATTCAACCCATTGACCTTTAGAGGGTGAGGGAAGCTTAGTTGTCTTCTTATTCTTATTATCAGACATTGAGGTTGATTTTTCTTTCCATAAACCAGCTTTGTGTAAGGCCTGTTTATAAATTGTAATAATAAACTAATTACATTGACCTAGACCGTCGTCTAAGTAGTCCTAAACTTTCCCAACACCTAATTTCACCTGAAGCACACAAACATCGAATTCACTCTCCCCGCTTATCGCAAGTCTGCAACTTGATCGAGGCCCTCTCTCTGAACAGTTTGACTTGAAATTGGTAAGGGGCTTTGAGTCCTGAATACCATCCGAAGCTTCACACGAATTCAAATTGGTGTTCATCATCTTTTGCCCACAAATCAAGTCAAGACTTAGTCGTGGTTTGTGCTTCGTTGTGTTTATCTCAAATCCACATTCAACTGGGCAGTTAAACTAATATCAGGCCTGCTAGCTGTAATGTCCATAAGAGACACAATCATATCCCTGTAGAGGTGTTCAACCACACATTCCCCCTCAAGGTTAGGCCTAAAGGAGTGGTTTCTTGCTATGGGAGTCTTAGCAACCTTATAATCAGTCATGTTAAATCACTTGAGTATTTCTTGAACATACTTTGACTGACTTATGAAGATGTCATCTTCAACTTGCTTCACTTAACTTCCTAGAAAGAAATTGAGTCCCCCCATGGCATTCACTTCAAATCTGTCACTCATCAGCTTCTCAAAGTCTTTGTAGAGCTTTGGATTAGTTGAACAAAAAATGATGTCATCTACATACACTTGAACTAGCATCAAGTCATTTCCTGTTCCTTTGATGAAGAGAGTTCTATCTATAGTACTTCTTCTGTATTCATGCTTATAGAGATACTAAGATAGAGTCTCATACCACTTCCTTGGTGCTTGATGCAACCCATATAGAGCCTTATCAAACCTATAGACATAATAGGATTACTAGGATTTGCAAATCCAGGTGGTTGTTTGACATACACCTCTTCATCAATCACCCCATAAAAAATCACACTTCACATCAATTTGGTAGACCTAAAAATTCTTGGATGCAACAAAAGCTTAGAATATCCTAACAGCTTCAAGTCTTGCTACAGGGGCAAAAACGTTTGTGTAGTGGATTCCTTCTTCTTGTGTGTACCCTTGAACAACTAGTGTTGCCTTGTTTTTTATTACAAGTCTTCTATCATCCTTCTTATTCCTAAAAACTTGGTTCCTATAGTATTCTTCCCATGAGGAAGAGGACATAGGTTCCAAACCTTTTGTCTTTTGAATTGAAGCAGCTCCTCTTAAACAACTAGTGTTGCCTTGTTTTTGGTTCCTATAGTATTCTTCCATCCTTTAAAGCCTCATCAATCTTCTTAGGCTCTATCTGAGATAAGAAACAAGAATGAAGACAAACATTTGCATCATTGATTTGTCCTCTTCTTCTTACTCTTGAATCAACATCTCCAGTCATGTTTGAGGTGGGATGAGACTTGTGGATCCTTAGCTGAGGAATCACAGGAAGTTGCTGAGAGAGATCTAAATTAGAGAAATTTAGATCTAGCATTGAGGTTTTTCCCACCACATTAGCACACTTATCAAGTGAAACTTGATCCAATGAGTGTGTGACATCATTGATGTTGTCTTCAATGTGACATCATTTGAAGTTTCTTTATCTGGTAGTTGAACCTCTAAGCTGAAATTTGAAGGAATCTTAGATGTATCAGCTGAATTTGTTATTGTTGTGCCTATGGAAACTTCATTTCCAGAGCTAGTTACAACTGGAGCTGAAATAGTTTTACTTGAGGGTCTTTTTAGCTCAAATCATGGATCAGGATCACCTATGGGTAAGATATCTGTAGATCCTAAAACATTCTCACAAGATTTGGTAAAATAGTTAGTAACTAAATCAAGATCAAATAGCCAATCAGGACCAGAACCATTTACACTGGGTGTGTGTTCATTGAAGGTCACATTAGCTAACTCCTTAACTATTCTGGTTCTGAGAGTGTATACTCTATAAGCCTTAGCTTGGGAATAGTATCCAATGAAATGTTCATCATCTGATTTCTCAACAAACTTGGCAATTTGATCTTTGGTATTCAAGATGGTGTAAGGACATCCAAATGACCTGAGAAAACCAATGAAAGGATTCCTCTTGTGCCAAAGTTCATAAGGAGTCTTACCATGTGTCTTAACCACTAAAACTCTATTCTACAAATAGCAAGCAGTGTTGATTGCCTCTGCCTAGAAGGTGATGGGCAACTTAGAGTCAGACAATATGGTTCTTGTAGATTCAATAAGTGTCCTGTTTCTCCTCTCAACAACACCATTTCGCTGAGAGTTCTGGAAGCACTGTATTGTCTTGTAATACCCTTTCATCACAAAATGTATCAAGGAAGCACTGTATTGAATTCATTTCCTTGATCACATCTTATGGTTTTGACCTTGTGATCAGATTGATTCTCAATCTTTCAGATGAAGTTCTTCAGAATCTCAGGGGTCTCATCTTTAGTTCTAAGAAACAAGACCCAAGTGAATCTTGTAAAATCATCTATGATCACCATACAATAAGAGGTCCTTCCTAGACTCATTACCCTAGTGGGGCCAAAGAGATACATATGTAACCAGTGTAGGGGAGTAGTGATGGAGTTTCTTTCCTTTCGCTTTTGAGATACCTTATGTTGCTTCCCTTTCAGGCATGCAACACAGTGGTCATCACTTGTAAACTCTTTCTTTGGCATTCTAGTTACCAAATCATTCTTAATTAGCTTATTCATGTTTTTAAATTTTACATGGCATATTTTTTTATGCTAAAGGAAAGACTCATCACTATGTGCTTTAGATAGAAAACAAGAAATTGAGGGAGATGTTTCTTGCAAGTCCATCTTATACATGTTTCCTTTCCAGGGGGCTCTGAGTAGGATGTGCTCATAAAGAATGACCACCCTGGGCTTGAGAACAATGCACTCATGCTTAGTAAACAACATGTTATGACTCTGATCACAAAATTAAGATACACTCAGAAGATTGTATCCAAGCTCCTTGACAAAGTTTACCTTCTCAATGTTGAGCTAATCATTTATGACATTACCCCTTCTAGTAATGTAACCACCAACATCTCCTCCATAATCAACTGGTCCCCCATCAATTATTTCAAACCTTTAGAGTAGTGACCTATTGCCTATCATGTGCGTGTAACAGCCACTATAAATGATCCATATATTATTGTTTGTCTTTAGCTGTTCCTACACAAAAGAGATAATTAGTTACATTTGGAAACCCAAGCCTTGTTTGTCTTGGGTTCATCAAAAGAAGTTGAAGGTAATGCAACAATAATAGATCCTATAGTCATGTTTTGAGGATCTTTTTCTTTTGTTGATGGAAAACTTTCAGTTACTTGGTCTTTCTTTGACTTCCTCACCACCTTTGGATGCCAAGACTTCACCTTCAATACTTTGGAAGTTTTACTAACTTCGGAAGTTTTGATGACTGGACCTTCAGAAGATCTTGCTAACACTACAGCAGGCTTTAGTGCTTCGGAAGTATTCCCTTCTTTCGAGACCAAATTTTCTTCCGAAAGCAATTTTCCACTTGCCTTCATCTTCATTTTGGAGCTTCTGAAAGGAAAGGTCTTTCCTTCAGAAGCTTTCTTCTTCTTGAAACTCTTAGAAGTCTCTTTGTTGATCATGTAAAGAATGCCTTTTGGATTGTAAGGACAATCCTTAGCAAGATGAAAGGAACTCTCACACATAACACATTCTAACTTCTTCTTCCTAAGAGCCTTATTTTGTTAACAAGGCTGAACTTGATCACTTTCCTTCTCCATCTTTATCTTTGCAGATGCAGTGGAAGTCCTTTTAGGGTGAGGACTTTCTTTGGACTTGGATGGTTCAGGTAGTGCAATAGTGGTACACAGCTGATCAGCCTTCTTCTTGATGCTGAGATGAGTTGACACTGAACTTGAGCTCCTTGTACTAGAGTTAAAGTTAGTGTCTTCAGTCTTAACCACTTTAAATCTTACACAGATGAAAACTTGTTTCTGCTTAGAGTTGAAGGTGATCTTGATTTGTTAAGCCTTCTTTGCTTTTTTACACTTTCTGATGATGTTCTTTCTCATAAACTTGGTCATCACAGTCTTCTTACTCTCCTCAGAAGGATAGTGACCCTTCTTAGAATCCTCTTCTTCACTCTTCTTAGAGGAATTCTCCACTATCATTTCTTCATCCTCTTTAGTCAAGGGGTCTATGAGAGGAAGCTCATCTTCACAAGTTCCACACCAAGGAGATCTTACAGATAAGATGGAGTGTGGAGGAGCTATCTCACTAGATCCCAATCCGTACTTATTCTGATAACAAACTTTTGCATGCAAGGATGAGGATATAATGTTCTTGAATGTTTCTTTTTCAAGAACACATTTTTCTGCCTTGGCTTTGCTGATCACAAGCTCAGGCTGACATTCAGTCAACTTGGTTATGAGATCTTTGATTTGAGTCCTTTATTTGGTGTGTTCATGTTTAAGAACTAAAATGGTTTTCTTTAAGTCCTCTATTTTTAGTTTATAATCATTTTAAGATCTTTTGAAATCATATTTTAAGATTTTCAAGGACTCAAGATCAGATCACATCTGTAAGTTGTAGAACATGTATCTATTAAATTTAGCAATACATTTAGGTGTACAGAGATGTTTCAATACCTTTTCTTCATCATGGTCAGCCATTAGTGCTTGGTTTAGAGATGCATCTTCCATCTGAAAACTCCAGTCGAAGCCTCTTTCTTCAACAGCAGGTGCAACTTGCTGCTTTCGCTTCTCATTTTGGGTGGGTTTCTCAGTGTAGTTTGGTCTGGTTTGTGCTTGGCCACCATTTGTTCGTAATGCCTTGCATTCCCTGACAAAGTGGCCCATTTGGTTATAGTTGTATCACTTGACTTTGCATTTATCCAGGCCAAACTTTCCACTGGTTGTATTGCTTGGGAACTTCCATCTTGTCCTCTTGTAGAACTTCTTAGCTCTATGAGTGAAAAGAGCCATCTGCTGGCTTATTTTCATGTACTCCAGATCATCTGGATGGATATAGTCCAAATATTCAAAGGTGAATTGAAAGTTTCCTGAGATTTTATCAGAAGACACAAAGGCATGTGAAGAACTTGTCTCTTGGAATGGGCTTCCTTGAGTGTAGCTTTCTTTTGGTGTCTCCGGGAAGATGATGAAAGGACCCTTTTTGAATTGTCAGGCTATCATATAATATGATATTGAGGTTCTATGCTATCCCTTTCAGTCACTTGCATGGCTCAACTCATTTGATTGCAGGAGTTACCAGATGAGCCTTGCATGTTCATCTCCATCTGGTACCACTGAGAATACCATACAACTCAGTCAAAGTGAGAGTCTTAAGGTTCTCGGTTCTCTTGATAACAACATAGTAATATGTCCATTGCTTAGGAAGAGAGGACATAAACTTCCTTACAATATTCCTATTTTCAAGAGTCATTCCAACATCCATTAGAGTGTCCACAATCTTAAAATATCTAAAGTATTGTTGAGTCAATGTTTCATCTGTTTAAAGATGAAGTTTTCAAACTGCTGCTTCAGGAGATCCTTCTTGTTCTCCTTGGCTTCAGTAGAACCCTCATACATTAGTTTCAACACATCCCACAACTGCTTAGCTATTTTTCATTTCTTGAAACCTCTATATACAAAGTTTGGAAGAGCGGTCAGAAGGGCTGTCATGACTTTCTAATCAATCTCTACTCTATTTTTTTCTTCATCAGAGTAATCAACCACAACTTTTGGAATCATACCATTTCTAGTAGTTAAGGAGGTGCTAGGTATGTATGATCCTGAGACAATAGATTCCCACATCTTGGAGTCTTGTGACTTGATGAAACCTTTCATTCTTTGGCACCAAGTGTCAAAGTCTTCAGGAGTGATCAGTTGGGACTTTGTCATGGTTCCAGTTTTCATATCAGCTTTAGTGATAGTTGCCATTGGAGATGTTAAGTATTATGTGTGTGTGAGGGATATTAAGATGGTGAGATCTTACAATCAAGAACCTAAAATCTTTGATACCAATTGCATGACCGTTTAAGGGATAGTCACTTACAACACAACACACAATGAGTAGAGTTGAGTTAGAACTGTTAACAGATCAATTGGGAAACTAGCAACCAGTCACACTTTGATACTAAGAAACATAAGTAATAAAGAGACAGAACTAGAACAATAACAATAACACAAGTGTTTGGTTTTCAATAATGTTGTATATTGCTCTCAAGTTCCTTACAAGTGTATACAAAGCATAAAAAGCATAGAAGATTACAAAGCATAAAAAGCATAGAAGATTACAAAGGAACCTGAGATACTTTATACTACATCCTATAATCAGCCATACTTTGAAGGCTAGCTGGATACATGATCTAGACAACAACAAAATCAACGTAGAGTCAAAAGGCACATTGCCTTTTGACTAGTGACTATAACATGCCATAGCTCACATCCTAATATATTAAAAGAAAGGATAAAAGTACATAAAGTACATCCTAATATAGACTCAAGACCTCAATATACAGTTTACCAAAAGCATGGACCTTTCACCCAACTTGTTGCAATGGAAAGATGGTCCATCTTTATGTTAAAAAGTACATCAGATAAAGCATGTTCTCAAAAGTTTTCGGAAGAAATCTGTCTTCATGAATTGACTTCGGAAGACTTCGTCTCTGAAGCTTCGAAAGACTTCGTCTCTAAAGCTTCGGAAGACTTCATATTTGGCTTTAGAAGATATTGGTCTTGGCTTCGGAAGATTTCACACATAGAATAATTTTTCTAAGACATAGTGTGAAACTTCCGAAGCATTCTACTTATTACTTCTATGCATGCATGCAGGATAGACTTTGGATGTTTTGAGTTGCATCAGCTTTATATGAATCCTTACAATATAGTTTCTTATTGTAACTTTTATAGTATGCTTGTAAGAGTCTTGTAATACTTTGAGTTGAGAAGTAATATATACAAGTACCTTCAAAATTATTTACTTGTGTTCTTTGTTACTTAGTATATTATTATCATTCTTTAAAGAGATTCTGCTTCGTCTAAACCATGTGTGATTAAGTGAGTTTGAGAGAAAACCAAGTGTTAGTGACAAACTTTGATCCAGCAATCTATTCCTAATAACATAATAATTGGATGGCTAAGAGTCTTAAGTTAACTTTACATTTTTTATCTCCCTCTCAAGTTTCAATTTTTATACTTTCTAATATTTTTAAAAGTTTTTGTCAAATGTCACTATTACTCCCTTGATTTTTTAAAATTGACGGTTTACTCAATTATAATTTTACTTAAAAACACTAATTACTTATGTTGATATATATATGTTAATGTCGATATAAATTCGAGTCCCTTTACGTTTTGACGTAAATTTTGTTCGGAAACGACTCAGGCCAAATATAACACGTTTTTGTGCTTATTTTTATATATGCTTTGAGATTGTCCACATTTCAACGTTCTTCTACGTTTTGATGTAAATTTTGTTTAGAAGTGAATAGGGTTAAATATAAAACGTTTTGGGTGCTTACTTTTATCTACACTTTGAGTTGGTCTACTTTTTGATGTAACTATGTAAGTTTTGTTTGGAAACACGTCGGGTCGAATATAATAAGTTTTCATTCGACAGTATAAATCTGAGTTATTCTACATTTTGATGTATATTTAGTTTAAAAACGAATCATGCGATTGTAAACTATACTTTATCATGCTTAATATGGCGCCACTGCATGTATTTTTTATTTATATTTTGAGTTCGTCTACACGTAAATATTGTTTGAAAACAAGTCGCGTAAAATATATAATACGTTATAATTTAACGGTATAAATTCGAGTTAATCTACGCAAAAACAAATCAAGTCGATTGTAGTTTATACTTTATCATGTTGCATATGTAATCACAACACGCGACGAGAAAAATATCTTTCTAACTTAATTCCTTAATGTTTCAACGAAAAACTCCTCCCATCAAAGTTACATGCATGTCCACGTATCCAGCAACTTATGTTATTACAATATGATGAAAATATAGTCGCTCAATAGACCTTTGAAAAGTTGCAATTTAAATCGTTTGCTCAACAAAAGGTTAAAATTTGGTCAACAAAGAAAGAAAAGGTTGACTTGGCTTTTTGGAGAAAGATTTAGTCACAACTGCGGCTTCTGGATGCCCAAAGCGGCCATCTGCCTTCATCATACACGTCTCTCTCATTAAGGTTTCTCTTATCTACATTTTCCATTTTCTTTCAAACTTTTAATAAAGAAGAAACAAACAAATTCTTTAAAAGATCAACTGAGATAATCTTATTATATTAATATTACTAAGCTTTTGAAATTTCTATGAAAACCAATAAATATTTCAAAAAAGATTGACACAAGACCTTCTACTCACTTCAACATTTTACATATAAAAATTATCTAAAGATAAAAGCGGTGGTTGCTTGATGGAATCTATTCAGATTTATGATTATATAAATATATTGTAATCAGAATAATATAGAATTTAATAATAGAGATGATTAAAGTGATTGTTTAATTCCGTTTCGTCAACTATATATAAAATAATAGGTTAGTGACCAGTATGTTATACGTGATGAAAATATAAAAAGAAATAAGATTTAAAAACTTAAAGTTATAACACAATATATCTAATAGATAGAATAAATTAACTACAATGTGAAGGTTATGGTACTCTATCATTTCAATAGTTTTTGGTAAATAAATAATGCTTGTGAACAGTTTTGAAGGAAAAAAATCACATATTACAATAATAAATAAATCAAAGAAAAATATAAAATTCGAAAGAAAGATACGAAATAATGAAAATAAGACGAAGACTAATTAAACGTAAAACAAGTATTCATAAATATACAAATACTCTTTTATAAACAACACTAAAAGTTTTATTTGTGACATTCATTATTTAAAATAAGTAGTTTCAAATCCTTTCCTCTTAACTCTGGATAATGCAACCTTAGAGAGTGATAACTATTGTTAATTGTCATCACAAAACCATCCACAAGTGGAAATTGTATTCATTTAAATAATAAAAAATTCTTCTTATCAGAGGGTATCAAGCTGATTCTCTAAATTTATATATGCTCCTTGAATTTGCTTTCTCAAATAATTTTAGCTTCGATAACTCTACTATCAACGCTTATCACATGTAGTCTTGTTCCATTATATAACCCAATACTTTTTAATCCATATTTCTAAGCAACATGACTGAGACTCCAACTTTTAATACTAACTTATGATTTGACAATCTCATATTTTAAAGCAATAATTAAAACATATTTGTGTTCATAAATACATAAAAAAATATTTTGATAATAGTTAGTTGTATAAAATTTTCGATAAGTATCAAATTATAACAAGTAAAATAAACAATAATTAGATGTGTTAGAAGGTGTAGTTATATGTCTGAAAAAAATTTAGTCACAAAAATAATAACATAAATAAATAGTTAACATAATTATTAAACATTTAGATAAATTTAGTTTAATAAAATAAGAAACTATGAAGACATCTATAATTTTAAAATTATAAAAGTTTTTGTTATCGAGGTGAATAATAATTTGTGTGCAATTATTAAAGAAAGCAGTAAATAAAACAATAATAATATTTGATTGCATGAATTTATAATTTTTAAGAACAATCTAGAATCATTAAAGTTTAATATTCAGTAATTTGTAAAATTAATTGAAAGTTTCAAATTAAAAGAGATGAAAACATATGTTTTTGTCTACGTGATGGCTACTTGTATAACCTAGTTAGAGGCTATATGAAAAAAGAGTTATTTTTTTAATATAAGTTATAAATTATATATAATATATAATATATTATATATAATAGAAATTCATCTTTTTTAACTAATGTATTAAAATTATTACCTATATTTTTTAGATTAAACAAGGTAAATTTAAGGACATTTGATTAACTACTATTCATGATCAAACTAACTATTTGTTCAAAATTAATTTTGCTCCGTTTTATTTGAATAAAAACACAAATGAACATATAGTTTTCTAAACATCTATTGAATTTTTATTACAACCTTGAAGATGGAAGCTGTAACATGTGTCATGAGTAAATGAGTTGAAAAGATATTTAGAAAACAAACCTATTAATCATATCCCTCTCTCACTTTCACTTTGTGGTCCACCAAATAACCATGGTCTACAACCGCCCCACTATTATCTCTTCAAGAAGTGAATGATGACAATAAGAGTTTTTCACATTTAATGAGGTGCAAATGAATTCTGATTGTTTAAATACTCCTCTAAGTGTTTAAAGATTCCTATATATTTGAACCTTGAAAAAAGATAAACAAGATAAGAAAAATACATCACAATCCTATATGTTTTTAACTTCTACTCATGTGAGACTGTTTATCCGTATGCCATGAAAAAGTTTATCATATAGACAAAAGTTCATTGATGTAAAGAAACTCAACCAGTGAATCCACTGTAGTAAGTATGTAAGTCGTTGTGACTTTTAAGAAATTATAGAGCAATATTGACAAACCCATTACATAGATAAAAATAAATCAAAATAATAAATAAATATAAATACTAGTAAAACATGAGTACGTAACTAGCTCGCTTATGTACCTCGATGATATATGTTGGCAAGCATATAACTCATCCCTAAATAGTAAATATACAAAACCTAGTGTTGATATCGTCCCTGAGTTTTGCGAATTATCTTCAATTGAGTACTAACGTTTATTTTGTTTTTATTATTGGCCTGAGTTTTGAAAATCGTTTTTATTTTCGTCCTTTTAACTAACGGTGTTAACAATTTATGTTAAGTGAGTGTTAAATGAGCATTAAATGACCAAAACACCCCTTATTTAAAATTAAAAACTGAATATTATATTTTAAATTTTATTAGAGTTAATATCGGTTTTCGTCCATAAGTTTTGCAAATTGTCTCCACTTGAGTACCAACGTTTATTGTCTCCATTACTGGCCTCAGTTTTGAAAATCGTTTCTATTTTAGTCTTTTTGACTAACGGTGTTAACATTATTTAGTTAAGTTATTGTCAAATGACTAAAACACCCCTCATTCCATATTAAAAACTTAATATTAAAATAAAGATATTAGATACACCCAAGACCCATTCCTCTTATTCTTCTTCTTCTTCTTTAGTTCTACACCCCTGCAATACTAACTCACAAAACCTCAAATACTCATTCAAATTGTGATCTTTGTTATCGATGATCGAGCTGATCAAGCTGCTATCACATTCTAGTCTAATACTCCGGTGAAGATTGGAGGCGAAGGAGATCCCACCGCCAACGGCGAAACAACATCAATGTCAATCTTTTGGATCAATTAACTCATCTGATCCACGAATGGAAAAGCGCTACATTAGGAAGATAAAATGACGTAAGATAAGGGATCGATTGTTCTTGCCAAGGATAAGCTCTCGATTCTAGGGTTAGGGTTGTGAGATTAAAAATCTCCGGTAATTCAAGAAAGGAAGTGCCCCACAAAACGGGATCATTCATCAATGGCTGACTGAAATCCCACGTTGTTCTAGTGAATCACGGTGGAGGAATTAGTGGAGGTGGAGGCCGTGGACGGCATAGGAGTTGTAATCGCAGCTGTGGAGGTATTGGAGGGAGTCAAGGGTGGTGTAATAGGGGAGGAAGATGGTTTCAACAATGGAGGGGTCGTTGGTGAGGTAGGGGTATTCGAGCATACAACGGTGGAAGAATGGTTTGAGGAGGGCAGTGTCAGTGCGGAACCATGAGTTGGATTTGTTGTGGGTTTTGGGGTCGAGGCCGTGGTTGATGGTGAAGGGGTAGAGGTTGGTGGCGAAGGGGTGGTGTTGGGCGGAGCAGTTAGTAAGGATGTGGAGGTTAAATTAAGGGGGGAGGTGGCAGATGTGAATCCAGCAGTTGATGCAGTCGGAGTCGAGGTCGATGGTGAGGAGGAGGAGGAGGAGGGTGGTGAAGGGTTATGCGGTGGTGCACGACGGAGATGACGGTGGTGGTGCACGACGGAGATGATGGTGGTGGTGCACGACGGAGATGACGGTGGTGGCATGGTGGAGATGTGATCAGAGAAGAAAGTGGGAATAAGACAATATGATGGTATTTGTTCTTACATTTCCAGTGCGTGTGTTGAGATGTGGTGTGTGGTAGCTATGGCGTGTGGTGTTTGAGAGAAGGAAGAAAGAGGGAGAATGAGATGGTGATATTGTTTATAGCCTTTAAGGGTATTTTGATCTTTTTTTTAAAATCTAACGGAAAATCTTAATACCGTTAGTCAAAATGACTAAAATAGAAACGATTTGCAAAACTCAAGCCAATAATGGAGACAAAATAAACATTGGTACTCAAGTGGAGACAATTTGCAAAACTCAGGGACAAAAAACTAAGATTAACTCAATTTCTTATCATAATAGAGTGGGGCCCACAACCAATGAAAGTAGAAACCCATTTAATCTTTCTTTGACTTCCGCAACCTACTCACCCAACTTCACTCGCCACTAACCCACCGTCACTTCCAATGTCGGGCGCCATCGGCATGTAACACCTGGTTATTTCTTTTAAAGTTAGTAAAGAAGAATAAAATAAAGAGAAAGAAAGAAAAGGAATTTAACCTAAGATTGAAGGGTTAAAGGTGTAAAAAGGACAAAATCTTTGAAAAGTTGGTGAATAAAGGTGATGGCCACCCATCACCCTCTCTTCACCCATATCAATCAGATTTTAGAGAAAGAAAGCAAAGAGGAGCAAAAAGTTTTGGTTCTTTGAAGAACAAGAAGGAAAAATTCGAATTCAAGGTAAGAATTCATGGTTTTTGAGTATTCTAAACCGGTTTTATCCTGCGGTGTGTGCTTATGTATGTTTGTGTGTGTTCGGGTATATGTTTCAAGTGGGTTTCTAGGTGAGAACTTGTAGCAATCGGGTTTTGAAGAAAGTCTTATCCGAAGAGGCTGCTAAAGTGAGTTCTAGAACCCCCTTTTTACTTGTTTTTAACTGCTTTAAGGCTGGAAATGCATGTATGAACGTTTTTATAAAGTTGGGTTTTATACCCGTATGTGTGTATGTGTGTATGTTGTGGGTGGGGTTTAATTTTGGGCTATTGTAGAGATTAATGAAGAGGCTGATGCAACCTAAACATCCAAAGTATGTCCTGCATGCTGCATAAGTGCAATGAAGAAGAATGCTTAGGAAGTTTCACACATGCAACAGAAATATTCTAAGTGTGTAATCTTCCGAAGCC
>BJCM01111907.1:1663-14166 GCA_018326385.1 Flaveria bidentis | reverse complement strand
TAAAGGAAAGTGGGTTATGGACTCTGGTTGCTCATTTCATATGACACCAGTTAAAGAATTCTTCAAAGATTTGAAGAATGTCAATCCGGGGAGAGTCAAGCTAGGTGATGATAGACCATGTGAAATTGTTGGTCTAGGTACTGTTACATTCAGATTGAAGAATGGCATGGAGTTTGATCTGCATGATGTAAGGTATGTACCTAATTTGAAGAGGAGTTTACTGTCTTTAGGAATGTTTGAAAAGGCAGGATATCCTGTGAGTCTTGTAAATGGAAAAGCTAAAGTAGTTAAAGGCTCAATGGTAGTATATATGTGTGTGTGTGTATACACACTAGTATATATGTGTGTGTATATACACATACACATATACATACATATACATACATATACATACATATACATGTGTATAAGTAAATGGGTGTGTCATTTGTAATAATTATATTATACATTGGTTAAATTTCCCATACATGACAATAATTTCTAAGACTTAAAGCATTCACAGTATATAACACATCCTTATCGCTATAACTTTAACAATTCAATCCTAAAACAATGTATTCCAAAGCATTATTACTATCAATGTCACGTAATCTCAAGTGAACAAATCACTTCAATTCCCTCTTGATATGCATATGGATTCACACCAAGATTGCAACAAAATCATTTTTTTTCACAAAGCATTGCAAATTTATACACTTGCTCATTACCTTGCCAAAACCATTCCTTTGCACATTATCATGCCAAACCAATCCATTTGCGTTAGATAATTTAAACCATTTTTTCCCATTACTATGCTAAAAACATTGTTTTTGTTCAAAACCATATCTTTACATACATAAAGCAACTTCTTAATCCATAACCAACATTTAACAACAATGTTTATGAGCTTAAATCATAGTAAAAAAGACATTGTTTAAAAACCATAAATTGACATGAAAATACAGTTTCTCTAAAACTATCCTCTTCATAGGTTAGTTACTTCGAACCAAAAAAACATCCCTTAACAATAGGTTTATCATACAATTCACTAGACTCATTAACTAACCTATATCAACCGGTAACCAGTTCCATATATTCTTTGGGGTATTTACCTCATATCCATTAATAAACTCTTGTGTACACCTAGATATGTAACTCGTATCCCTTGGGTAATTGATCGGGTGGTGAAATTTAATATTTAAAGGTTTTATTTTCATGTTTAACGTGTCAATTTATGAGAAACAGAGTTACTTATGGAACTTTATTGTGTATGTAGGTTAAACATGAAGTATACAACAAAATTGAAAGAATTGGAACTAGAATTGAAGCTTGAGAAGTAAAGAAATGTTAAAGCGAAGTTGCATGACAATGGTATCTTAAAACGGGCATAACTTGAGCTAGGAAAGGAGTTACGGGACCCACAACTTGTCCACAGAAAGATCTCGAAAGTTAAACATGAAAATCAAGGTTGTGCAGGGGGTGGCGCAACCGACGTCGGGGTCCATGTTTTGTTGAGATTTGACCTAATTTGAAGGGTTTTAAAGGGAAAAACCCCTATTATGAAAAACACCTTTTACAACATCAATCTTGGATGAAAATTAGGCATCCTTAATCATTCTCAAGCTCTTCCAACATCAAGATCATAAAATCTACGTGATTCATTAAATTGGCATTGAAGATTTAATAATGAGCCAAGGCTAATTCATTTGTGATTCACTTCGGGGGAAGGGTTTGTGCAAGTTTCTATTTTTCTTAGTTGGAACTTAGATTTGAGATTGGATCTTGAATCCTTTAAGTTCTTGTGGATTCAACTCATGATTTGATTATTTAAATGATTTGATTATGCTTAAACCTAATTTTGATTTTCTATAACTTTGTTTGTCTTTAATCATTGTGTAATTGATTATTAGAATTAGGGTTTCAATATTTAAATTGGTAATTGTGTGAATAAAGTCCTTTAAGATTTTATCCACAATTATCACTTAGATCCTATCATGTGTAAATCACCATTAATAACTTATCATTACATTTCACTAAAGAAAAATTGTAACTTCGTCAAACCTGAATCCTAAAGTGGGTTGCTTTTTCTTCAAGATTGTTAAAAGCTTAAACTTTTATTTAATTCAATTAAGTATTTCTCAAATTAATCCATAAATCAGTTTACTTTTCAATGTTTAATTCTTTTAGTTTGATTGTTACTAGCACTGCATGTGATTCCCTGTGGATTTGACACCTTTATTACCATTTGTTATTAAGGATGATTAGACACTCTTTAGTTAATATATTTGACCGACCACACGATATTGATCAATAATCCACCTGCATAACCTTGAATCTAACATAGTCAACTTAGATTAAAGAACCTTACCTCTAATGTTCGTCTATGAGTTTTGTTTTTAGTCCTTAAAGTTTAATTACATAGCGTTTTTTTTACTTTGTGTTACTTAGTGATGCAAAAATAATAAAATAAATAAAAAATAAACATAAGAGATGAGTATTAGGACGAGTATTAGTGTATGAGATCAGTAATGAAAACAGTTCTAATATATTTCACGGATGTAAGTCGAGTATGAGATTTTTTGTGATAATGTCAATATACGTATAATTTAACATATTTTAGTTTGTTGTGATTACTATAAATTCAAAAGTATATGATTATCTAAAGGGTAAAAAGTAAATAGAAATTCTAACTAATAACTTTTAATAAACTTAAGGACATACCTAATATTCGATGAATAATTCGAAAAATAGCCGACTAATATTGGCTTAAATATGAAACAAAGAAATCTAACTAGAGTTGAAATTATCTATACCTGTCTTAAACCCGTCTATTACCATCCAAGTGTTAATCAAAATATCCATCTTAAAAAGAGAATGTTATAGTGTCTATCTTGTATTTTAATTTTTTTAAAAATGTATTCATTGCTTTGATCTCGTAGAATCGGGGCTTTGGATAAAAGAAAGTTTATAACTATATCTACTAATTGAATGCAAGTCCAAGGACCGATATGTAATGTTTTCCAACTTAGATATATTATTTCCAACTCTTATTTCCACAAAATTATTTAATTATAGCCGGTTTGTGTAGAGCTACATTTACGTGTGCTTGGCACGACAAACGTCTCCTTGAGCAGCTATTCTTTGCATGCATACAATATACATACATATATAAGACATACATACATACATACAGACAACCGAAAATGATAAACACGATATTGTAATCAATTGTTTGGAATGGCGTTTAAGTTCTAGTTCGACGTTTTACATGGTGTCATTGTTGTTTTCCTCATTATTATTTTTTTAATTTATTTTTTTTTTAATTTGTATTTACATTTTAACTTTCATAACCAAATAAAATTCAATAAAAAATAATACAAACTTGATTAATTAGAACAAAAGTACATTTTTAAAAATAAAAATTAACATCTTGAAAAATAAAAATACTAGTGGTTTGTTTGTCTCGATTGATACAAAATCAAAAAGATTCGCTTGAAGGTTATTGTGGGTCGTGCGTGATCATATACGTGAAATTATATCATGTTCTAATGGTTCATTGTTTGTAGGATCTTTAATGTAATCAGAATATATCACCACACTATTACTCCTCAAAATCATATTATGTAAAATAATACACGCGTACAACTATTACTCCTCAAAATCATATTATGCGAGTCGTGCGACTGAGGGTCATACGCATGCCAGTCGTGCGACTGAGGGTCATTCGCATGGGAGTCATGCGACTGAGGTCCATACGCCTAGGTTCCATCCGCATAGGTTTATTCGCATAGGTGTTCATCCGCATTAGGTCCATTCGCATAGGTGTTCATCCGCATTAGGTCCAGTCGCGTGGGTGTTCATTCGCATAGGTGTTCATCCGCATTGGTCCATTCGCATGATGTTCAGTCGCCTGGAGGCCATGCGACTAAAGGGTGCCCATACGCCCAAGTAGGGCTTGTGTACCTGAGGAAAACGTAGTGTATTTACTGACTTTCGGGGGAAAGTGCAGAAGTAAGTTTTGACGTGGAAGTTCATGTAAAATGACTTTTGAAGCCTTAGAGGTTATGTTGGGCATGACATTGATGATGATGATGTATGATGTTGTATGATGTTGTATAATTATTCATAATGTATGTTATGTATGTATGATGTTGCCCTGTATGATGATGATGACGACTGTGTATGATGATGTTTCTTATTATTATGTATGATTATTTTTCATTGGCTTTACGTGGTATGTTAATGAATGAAATGAAAGTATTACTAAATGTAAAGTGGAAGACAATGAAAAGAGGAACATGATGAATGCATGCATTAATGAATGATGAAAGTAATGAAAGTCTTGCAAGCCTTGTATGTCGAGACATGCCCCATTATAGGGTGTTAGCCCAACGGTGTGCGGATTCGCAACCCCGGGATGATGCACATCGGGGTCTTTATTTGTGATTGACCATTTGTATGGAACCATTGTTGCTTGCCTTCGGTACTATGGCTAGAGGTGCTGTGCACCGTAATGGAAGGTCTATGATAGGCTTCGGCCCAGTACCAACGGACGGAAGGGCATAGCACATGACAATGGTACACCTGAACTTTATCTTCGGTACTGTGGTCAGAGGTGCTGTGCACCGCAATGGAAGGTCTATGATAGACTTCAGCCTAGTACCATGAGACTGAAGGGTAAAGTTCATGGTTTGATGGAAGGAAAAGATGCAATGATGAACGAACGAATGAAAGTAAGAATGTATGAACGAATGGAAGTTAACGAATGAATAATGAAGATAATAATGATATTATCTATGTGTACGTACGATGCATGATCACATGAAAATAAAGAACGGTTTTAATGAAAGAAAGGTATGTTTTGCTATAAAACTAGAACTCACTCAGCAACGCTAACTTTTATGTGTTTCCAGTTGTCAGGTAATGATTGCTGAGGATGGCACGAGGCGGCTACTCAGCTCTTTTGGATGTCATCCATTTTTATAATGCTTTTGTGATGTAATGCAACATGTATTTTGTAATTCGAAAACGATATATTATTTTGCAAAAGTCTTTATTATGAAATGGAATGTTTTATTTAAATGTTTCCGCTACAATGTTTTTATGTAAGATGATGAAAATATATGTTTTATGTGCGATGATTAACCAGTGTAAGCGTCCCGGGAACGGGGCCTTACAACTCTTTTGAATAGTTGTTGTCTAAGATCACTTTTCGATGGGAACAAACTTTTTAACTGTCATTGCCAATTTTCATAAATCCCATCAACTAAACAAAATTCAAATTTATATTCAACATCATTTCACCACAAAACGGACTTTTCAAGGCGGTTCCACTAATAACATCATTGAACAAACGCGATTGGTCTAAAACGATGATATCATTGTTAGCTCCAGAATCTCCAAAAAATACATGCTAAATTCACAGAAATTAGACGGCATTGTTGCAAGCATTTTCGTCGGATTCTTGTGATCACCTCTCATGTATTGACATCGCCATTCGATTGGACAATATTTCCAAGCTCAATGCATACAAATTAAGCTCCCCAACATTCCGGGAAAACCATAGCATTCCTCATGTGTGGCGTATAATAGTTGTATTTTGGTCTTCGAAGATATTCTTTCGAATGCAAAGTTATAACAACATCACAAATCGTTGCGGGCGGTTACATGATGTTATCTCGTGCATATACAAATACTTGTCAAGCTAGTCTGGAACATTTCCCACTGCTAGTTGTCGTATTATAAAAATGTCTTTTTATAGAGAAGTAAAACTCTGATGACCTCGTGTGTCAAAAGTGATTTGAAACAACTCAAAATTTGTTTTCAGTTGACCAACGATCATTAAAAACAAGTCTTTATCCATTGGAAAGCTTCTTCGGAACATTTCGAGGTTAAGTGTTAGATTATTATCAACAAATATTGTGCCACTAATTGGTGGTTGTGAGACTCTACAAGTTCGTCTTCTTTCACGTACCTTAAATAAATAAATATAATATTTTTACAAAGTAAATCTAAATTAAAATAATAAAATCTTTGAAAAACAATAAAAATACCTTTTTGATGACTAGGTGTCTTGCACTTCGCTTGATGATAGAGAAACCATCATAATCAAAAACTCAAAATGACACTTCCACATGTTTCAATCTTCAACTTCTAAAGTTGATCGATGAGTCGTAAATACTAATATCTAACAGATTCATAGTGTTATGTTAAAATTAAGTGCATGGGGATTTAAAGTAGTGTGTAGTTATTTGAAGTAGAGAGTATGTGTTAAAATAATAACAACTAGTTTTTTCTGCCGCGTGTTACCGCGGCTATGCAAGTTTTAACGTAACCCTAAACCAGCAAAACACATAAAGTAAAACATATCAAAACCCTAAATCTATAACACACAAGAATATTTAGAACCCAAAACTAAATCAAAACACAACACCATACACAAAACAGACGAAAATCAAAGCCGCAAGAAGACGACAGTCAAAAATAGAAAACCGACGAAAACCAAAGCCCCAAAAAAAGCAAACAAAAGAAAAACTCAAACCTTAATAGCGAGTATTGTCAGGGTATCGATAACGAAAAAAAGAAAATAAGAACCCAGAGAAAAAAAACGACAACGAACATAATCGAAACACACATCAAAGAGACGTGTCCGGACACAAAAAACCAACAAAAAAACCTCACCCAGAAACCCCACAAAAAATCGAACCCACACCTAAAACAAACCATATTAAACACAAATAAAAAAAGAAAAAAAATTAAAACACAAACAAAAAAACAAAAAAAAATTAAAACACAAACAAAAAGAGAAAAAAAATATCCCACCGACCAAAGCTTATAATAAGAATAGTAATAACAATAATAATAGTAATAACAATAATAATAATATTATTATTATGATTATGATTATTATTATTTATTTTATTTATTTATTTATTTATTTTTTAAAACGTTCCCTAATCACAAACGGTCATTTTTACAGCGGTTGATTTTACGAAGGTTTTAGTAGCCCGTGAAAGCTTTTGATGTTACCGACCAGCCCCGGTTTTCCCCAACTGCGTCCATATTCATTGTGACACAAACACCGTACTAATAAACCACATCTAATCGATTTATGAATACGTGTAAGTTCAATTAATTTTTAAAAAACATCAAGACCGTCTGTGTCTCCATATATTATTATTTCCTCTAATCCCAGTGGCCACATGTAAAGGAAATCTCAAAACCAGCCTTTCTGAAACAGGAATCCAATGTGCAAATATTCACATCTTCTTTTCACAAAACAAAAACTATAACAATAAAAAAAAAATCCTCACAAAACCAAAAAACAATATTATAACTAAACAATCAAACAAACACATCTGTCTTTCTTCATATATGGTCTCCTCTCTTCATCCCCACCACATCCTCACTCTGCACAACACCACCACCAACAATGGCACATGAAGATGCCAACCACCACCGCAACCACCCTCTCCTCCGCTGCATCGCCGCCGTCCTCCTCCTCCTCTCCTCCGCCGTCGCCGACGACGCCTCCGTCATCTCCAACCTCCGCACCACCGTCTCCAACGCCCCAACCAACTGGCAAGGGACCGACTTCTGCTCATGGAAAGGCATCAAATGCGACAACTCACAACGCGTCACCGCCCTCAATCTCGCCTCAAGTTCCCTCGCCGGAACCCTACCGCCGGACCTCAACCAGCTCTCGCAGCTCAAAACCCTTTCGCTTCAGAAGAACTCACTCTCCGGCGACTTACCCACGTTGGCCAACCTCACGAATCTTGAAGAAGTGTTCCTCGATAGCAACAATTTCACCTCTATCCCACCTGATTTCTTTCTGGGTCTCACAAATCTTCAAACTTTCAGCATCTCCGATAACGAAGATCTGTCGCCGTGGGAATTGCCCCGTGATCTGACGGAAAGCAGCAATCTGCAGTCGTTTCAAGCGAGTAGTTGCAACATCAAAGGCTCGATTCCGGATATCTTCGACAGTTTCCCCAATTTGCAGTCTCTCCGCCTGTCGTACAACGATCTCACCGGAGGTTTGCCCAAGAGTTTCGGTGGGTCGGAGATTCAGAACCTGTGGTTAAACAATCAGAAATCGGGGCTTTCGGGTACCATCGATGTGCTTTCTTCTATGACACAGTTGTATCAAGTGTGGTTGCAGGCTAATTCGTTCACCGGAGCTATCCCTGATCTGTCGAAATGCACTAATTTGTTCGATTTGCAGCTGAGGGATAATCAGTTCACCGGATTAGTTCATCCATCTTTAACATCTCTCCCTAATTTAGCCAACATCACGTTGAAAAACAACGAATTGCAGGGTGCATTGCCTGTGTTTCGTGATGGGATTGAAGCTGATGTTGGTGTTGATTCTAATAGCTTCTGTTTACCGACCCCCGGACCTTGTGATCCGCAGGTGACTGCACTTCTGGAGGTCGCCGGAGCTGTTGGGTTTCCGATGACATTGGCTGAATCTTGGAAGGGTAATGATGCTTGTCAAGGATGGACCTTTGTTACCTGTGATTCTTCAGAGAAGAATGTCACCACTTTGAACCTTGCTAAAAAGAAGTTTTCAGGTACCATTTCACCTGCGTTGGCTACTTTGACTTCGTTAAGAACTATATCGTTGAATGATAATAATCTCACTGGTTCGATCCCTAAAGTATTGACATCTATCCCCAATCTGCAACTGTTTGATGTGGCCAATAATAATCTGTCTGGTCCTATACCCGAATTTGCAAAAAGTGTGAAGTTTTCACATGATGGGAATCCCCTTTTGGGTCAAACTATCCCGAGTGGACCTGAAGGGCCACCTGGGTCTGAACCCAGCTCCGGTGGTTCGGGTGGAAACTCGTCGGGCTCATCCAAAGGTCCATCTGTTTCAGCTGGTATGATTGTGGGGATTGTTATTGGTGTTGTTGTTTTCATGGGGATTGTTTTGTTTGTGTTCTATAAATGTTGTGCTAAGAAGAGGCACCAGAAGTTTGATCGTGTAGAGAATGTGGAAGCCGGTAAGGAATTGGTGAAGCCGAGTGTTGTGGGAAGTAGCTCGAATGGCTATGGTGGCGGTTTTAGCGAGTTGCAGTCTCAGAGCAGTGGTGATCATAGTGAAATGCATGTTTTTGAGGGTGGGAATGTTACGATTTCCATTCAAGTTCTTCGACAAGTGACAAATAACTTTAGTGAGGACAATGTTTTGGGAAGAGGTGGATTTGGGGTTGTTTATAAAGGTGAATTACACGATGGAACGAAGATTGCAGTTAAAAAGATGGAGTCGGGTGTCATGGGGACCAAAGGGTTGAATGAGTTTCAAGCTGAAATTGCGGTTCTCACAAAAGTTCGACATAGGCACTTGGTGGCTCTTTTGGGCTATTGTATTGATCGCAATGAGCGGCTTTTGGTCTATGAGTACATGCCTCAGGGAACTTTGAGTCAGCATTTGTTTGAATGGAATGAGCATAAGACCCCTCCACTTAGTTGGAAACAAAGAGTTTCGATAGCTTTGGACGTGGCACGTGGGGTTGAGTATTTGCATAGTCTGGCACAGTCGAGCTTTATTCATCGTGACTTAAAGCCGTCTAATATTCTTCTTGGTGATGACATGAGAGCTAAAGTTGCTGATTTTGGATTGGTTAAAAACGCTCCTGATGGGAAATACTCAGTAGAGACCAGACTAGCTGGAACTTTCGGTTATCTTGCACCCGAGTATGCTGGTGAGTAATTTCTTGTTTCAAGATTATTAATCTTTGATGTTTCAAATTTTACTCATTGGTTTCAAGTTTTATGATCGTTTGTTTTTCAAACAGCTAAAAACACGAACTTTCAATAATTTATTGTCAAGATTGTGATCTTTGGGGTTAAAGAGACTTAAAAGAAAGCCAAATCAGATCATTTTGGGACCTTTTTTTATCAGACAACTAAAAAGACAAAGGTTTTACACATGGTTTCTCAAGTTTTTTGACCTTTTCGCATTCAAGAGAATCTTTAAAAGCCGAAATGTCTTTGGCAATTTTCTTTATCACGTAACTAAATAGACAAAGACGCAATGGCTTTTACACATTTGATTTTAAAATTTGTGATCTTTTGCAATCAAATGGGCTGTTGAAGCTATCTGATCATTTGGGCATTTTCTTGATCAAACTACTTCAAAGAGAGGGTGATTAAAATTTAAACATTGGCTTCAAAATTGTGATCTTTGTCCTTAAAGCAATTGTAAAAGGCCAAAATTTGATAGTTTGTAAACTTTCTTGACCAGACTAACAATATAGTTGAAGTCTTTAACACATTTGACTTCAAGATTTGTTATCTTTTAAGTTAAAAGTCCTGCAGAAGGCCAAATATTGATAGATTATTGGATTTGTGTTGATCAAACACCTAAAAAGACAAGTTTTTTTACACATTTCGTTTCAAGATTTTTAATCTGTAGTGTTAAGGAGACGGTAAAACCCAAAATCTGAAAACTTTCATGGTTTTCTTGATCAAAACAGCTACAGGGAGAGTGACGACAAAGGTCGATGTTTTTGCATTCGGGGTGGTGTTGATGGAGTTGATAACAGGCCGAAAAGCCCTAGATGAGAATTTGCCTGACGAAAGGTGTCATTTAGTGACATGGTTTAGGAGAGTCCTAATCTCAAAGGAAAACATACTAAAGGCTATTGACCAAACTCTTGAAACCGAAGACGAAGAAACACTAGATAGCATCTCAAAGGTAGCCGAGCTTGCAGGTCATTGCACAGCCCGTGAACCGTTTCAAAGACCTGACATGGGTCACGCGGTTAACGTGTTGGGCCCACTTGTTGAACAATGGAAGCCTTCTCGGCCCGAAGAAGAAGATGGGTATGGAATTGACCTTCATATGAGCCTTCCTCAAGCCCTTCAAAGATGGCAAGCCGATGAGGGTACTTCTAGAACGTTTGATATGTCGTTCACGCAGTCAAGTATTCCCTCCAAACCGTCAGGTTTTGCTGACTCATTCGACTCGATGGATTGCCGATAGATCACACGCGGAGTTTTCTTGATATTTATTCATTTTTTCCCCCTGAAAGGTTAAATTAAACTGAAGTATGTTGTTCTTGTTTTGTATGTTGATCATGGCCAATTTGTAATCTTTAGGTTGCTTGATCGGATGCTACATTAGATAGTTGTATCATATGCATTAAATGCATTACATTATATAATGTTTAAATTGTATTATGACTTGTACAAATGTTACTTTCTGAGTCAGAAAAGGTAATTGTAAGTTTGTAACATATGGATTGTGCTTTAAAAGTTGTACTTTACTATTGGTATACCAAAATACGAAAGATTTGTTTTGTGATGCATTGCAAGTTGTACATATATCAAGATTTGGTATTTTGCAATAATAATGGTCTAAAGCCAAGTGGGTTGAGAATTGAGATGATATTCCAGGCTGTGGAAGTGGGATCCTGCAACAGCCAGCTAGATTTGTTAATGAAACCTGCCTACGCGTTTTCATTTTGTATTGACTACTTCAAGTTTTGTAAAATAAAATAAAATATTAAGAGAGAACTTTGAATATAATTATGATGTATAAAATAACATATGACTATTCATAAAAGATGTTTTTATAATTCATATCATAATATGAAAGTGCTTGGAGTGTAACAGAAAATAATTCAATAGATATATTATAATTATATGTAATAAAATGACTGAATTATGAAATTTTAAATATATATATATAAATATATATATATATCTTGCTCTGATCTTAATGTTACTTGTGCTGATAATGTGTTCATCAACTTAATCTCAAAGAATTAGGACTTTGGATGATAGAAACTAGAAAGTCACCCCCAGATATGAAGTTTCTTAATATGTTCTATTAACCCACCTCTAAAAATCATTAAAACATTTATATAATAATGATATAAAAATATTAGAAGTTAGAGTAGTATTAAAATTTAAAAAGAAATACTAAAAAGGTTCATAAATAAACTTTATCATAAAAAAACTATTTACTTCACTTTTGAAAGTATAATATTATAACCATGTGCGATTTTTTATTTTATTTTCCCCCATGCCCAATGGTCACATGTAAAATAAATCACAAACCAGCCTCAATTAAATTCGGATCCAATGTCAAAATATCTATGTACCAGAAAAATATAAAATTTATATACTATTAAAGAGTAAATTATCATTTGCATCGCATCGCTGACGTTTGTTCATTTTAACCACTTGCATTCCTACGGTTTCAAAATTGTCATTCGGCCCCTAACGTTTCATGTTATCTTTATTTGAGTCGATGTTGTTTTATTTTTTTTCTCATTTGAGTACAGAAGACTAACACTGTTAGTTTTTCTGTTAAAATTATTATTAAAAAGACCAAACTACCCTTTAAATTAAATTAAAAAAAAAACTTGTGGGACCTATTCATCAACATCTTCTTCTTCATTACCAACACACCTATCACTACCTCCACATCCCTCATCACTACCTCCACATCCCTCATCACTACCTCCACATCCCTCATCACCACCACCATAGCCCCCCCCTACCAC
>BJCM01111889.1:1669-13432 GCA_018326385.1 Flaveria bidentis | reverse complement strand
GCTTAGATCTTTTGTATGCCAACCCGAGGAAGATGTCGGGATGGTTTGAGGCTGCGTTGAAGAAGGAATGCCACACCAGATGGGTAAACTTCAGACCTCAACAACCTAAGAGGTACATTCATAAGTCTGAAGTTGATCCTATATCTAGAAGGCCAAAAGTAGTGCTAAAGTGGAGTCCCCCGCGCACAATATCAAAGATTCCCTTACGGGGAATGCCTCAGGACTTCACTCCACACTTCAAATGGTGGTATTATGATTGGCAGATGGGAGAAGCAGTCATAACTCGGAACAGAGAAGGAAAAATAGAGACTATCAGGGTATTCGACCTAATGTGGCTTACTAACTTGTCTACTGAAGATGTCTATACTTTATATAAGTGGCCACTGTTCTATGATACGCAAGATATTGTACAAGCTCTACTGTTCCAACACGTGATAAGACTCTTGTTTGTATTTGAAATACATGCAGGAGTCACAAGAGAGGAGAAGTACAAGAAGTTCCAAGAACATGTGAAGAATATTAGACAATAGAGTAAACTAGGTCCATGGGGGAGTTTGTAGATACATGATGTTCCTAGTTTATGAGCTTAAATGTAAAAGTCTTTCATTTCTTACATATGTGTAATGTAATGGTTGAATGAAATATAATATGTTGTTGATGATTATTAATGTTTAACCATTTCATATTATTATTGTGATAAGTATAATTCGTATGTATGAACTTATTATATAGGTTTGAGGTTGTTGTGCATGGTTCTTAGTCAATAATGACTAAGTAATGTGTTCAATCTAGTTGGATGAGTATTCATGCTAATGGACCATACGCATGAATACATCATGCTTATGGACCAGTCACACAACTGAACCAGGAGACTGGACCAGTCGTATGATTGAGACATAAGATTGACTCAGTTGCACGACTAAACCTTCAGTCGTGCGTATGACTCAATCACATGATTCAGTCGCATGACTGAACCATGATAATGGTTCAGTCATATGAATGGAAACTACAAACCTATGAATACCACCTAATTCGTGGAAAAACAGGAAAATTCGAAACAATTCAGAATACTTCATAACTTATTGAAACCCTAGCCGTCCAGAACGTCCAAGATAGCCAATCCAACTTCAAAGTTCGTTCTTGATCGATTCCTACTTGTTCTTAACATTTAGTTCATTCTTAAATCGATTGGGTTAGCGTTCTCACTGATTGGATCACCAATCAATTAGGATTCCGCACTATTTGATATGGTCTCACGCAAAATCTGTTCGTATTCCGTATATACACGGTCCTGACACGGGTCAACTAGGTTAATCTAGGATTGTTAAGTTTATAGTGTACACGTACTTATGTACTTGTGTGTTCTAGGTAACCTTTGAAGGGTTGTCTTTCCGTCCGTGTTAGCTTTACTCATTATTCATTTCGCATAAGGTGACTTCATGCCCCTCAATTTTATAAACTCTCTTCTGGGGGAGGTAGCATACTCATACTCAAACTCTATTTTGTTATTATAAGTTGTATATGTTTTAACATAGTACTTAATACCTTGAATGTCCTCACACTTTCGGATCGTTAATAATGGTAACTAGTAGGAAATATTGGGTAGTACTACTGGGTCTGAGGAGCCACACCTATGCAACTCGAGGTCAAACGGGTGCAATTCTTTCCTAAACACAAACATCGTCATGACCTGGTAAGTCGTTACAGGAGGAAACAAACGAAACACATTCAGCTTTGATCGCGAAATCACTATGGTTATTACTTGTGAATATAGACTAGCTATCTATTTCAATACACTTCTTATGTTATGCAAATGTTATTATTTATGTAAACACAAACTTATGAACTCACCAACCATTGTGTTGATTAGTATGCTATTCTTAGTTCGTTAACTCAGCTTGTCATTAGGAGCACAACACGGGTCCAGCATGCATTCTAAGACTTTATTTAATAGACATATTTGTTTGTCTTTCATTTATGGGTTTTAAACATTGGGATGGCGCGTGTTTTGCCATACTACGCATTTTATTACTTTGGGTTTGTCTTATTTACAAAATGTTGTTGCATGGTTTTAAAGGTTTGAACTTTGATTGGTTTGGATTTGAATGTGGCATATAGCGTCATTCTGAGTAACTAGTGACTATGATCCTAGTTTGTTCACACGCCTCGCGGTAATACTCCACGTTTGGATTTTGAGGGTATGACAGATTGGTATCAGAGCCATTGGTTATAGGGAACTAGGTTGCATACACACTAGTCTATAACCACACACAATTAGTTAGTTACTCTTGACTTATCCTTTTACTATATACTCATTGGCATATACATCACGTGCACTGCAACATGCCATCATTATCCCGGGGTTTGGGAAAAAGGCGTGCTCATTCTGAATCCCCTCCACCTATACCTCACCGAGTGTCTGACTGGCCGCGACATCCTTACCGTCGTGGTAAGATAGACTGGGATCAACCGTTTGTGCCACCTGAGCGTGACCCTCCAAGAGATTGGAGTTATTACCCGGCTTGTATAAATCGCATGGTTCATAGAGAGCGTGTTCCGAACCCGGCCACTGCTAGACCTAGGACTAGGCCAGCAACTACTTCTGCCGCACCAACCCTCCTATCTCTAGATGTAACCCTTGAGTAGGCCGTGGCGGAATTGACCCCGACACTTGAGATCGAGCGTCGATGAGTTGGAGTACTCACTGATGAGAACTCCACACTAAAGGATGATATATGTCGACTATGGCTAAAGATGGCCATAATCGAGGAGCGGTTGTCGATGTCCATCAAAGGGAATTTCAAGATGGTTGGTAGAGTGATGGATCTTTCTGAGCGTATGGTGGAGAGCAGACTAACCAGATTGGAAGCATAGCTTGTAGCACTAAAAACTAAGGACAACCTTGCACCTGCCGAAGACTCCGATGAAGACCCTTAGGAAGAACCAGAAGAAGCCCCGGACGGTGGAGACAGCGATGGATCAGATTTGTTGGATTGATTCTCCTTATTCTTGTGAATTTTACTGCATAGCATTTTTCTTAAACCTATGTGGGAAGGGTTGTTTCCCACACAACTGAAAACTTGAATTTTTACATTGATTGGATATTTTGTGAGCTACTTACATTATTTATGATACGTTATTATTTTGGTTACAAATGTTATGGTTGTGTTTTATTTCTTATTATTTACTATACTTCAATGGGATTAATATGTTGGATGTTACTCATTATGGTATTTGAGAATGTAAAGTGAAATATGGACAGCAGAGGCAGAGGACGTGGACGTGGCCGAGGGCGTGACGGTGGACGTGGCGCCAACAACATGAACATGACCCCAGCTGAATTAGTTGTGCTAATAAACCAAAACATGCAAGCGGCATTGAACACTCAGCCCGCACAGTTTGGAGGTAAACGGTGACACTAGTCATCATTTACACAAATATTCCGTTAGGTGTTTAATTCTTTTGGTTTGATATCTATACCCTGACACGTGAATACAGGACCGCCAGGATGCACGTTGCAAAGTGTTTATGGACTTTAAGCCGCATAGCTACAGTGGAGCTGAGGGAGCGGTTGGGCTTGTAAGATGGTTTGAGAAGACTGAGTCAGTGTTTGCCAAATGCAATTGTCCAGTGCCGGATCAAGTGAAGTACGCCACAGGAACACTAGAAGGTGCAGCACTCACGTGGTGGAATGCTCAAGTACAGATGCTTGGCCAGGCAATGGGAAATGTATTGCCGTGGGAGGAATTCAAGACGATGATGATCGAGGAATAAAACACTCGTGATGAAGTTCAAAAGCTAGAAGTTGAGTTCTAGCAATTAAAGATGGATGGATCCAACATCGAGGCTTACACTACTAGGTCACATAAGCTAGCTACACTTTGTCCTGGCATGGTTAACCCGCCGAGTCAACGAATTGAGCTATACTTGCGTGGTTTAGTTTCGAAGATTCAGAGTATGGCGACTGCTGCAAATCTCCCTACTAGTTAACAGGTTATACGACTGGCCCACAAGCTCACTGACCAAGCTATGGAGCAAGGGAAGTTACCCAAGCGGGGTGCTGTGGCAAGCATGCACGACAACAAAATAAGTGGGAAAATAATGCTAGCAAGGGATCGTCATCTAGTAATCAACCTCAGTAACACCAACCTCAACAACAACATCAACATAGACGGTTTAATAATAATCACAACTTTAACCAATCATCTTCATCATCTCAAGGACCAAGTGGATACGTGGGAAAAAATCCATAGTGCAATCGATGCAACTACCACCACACTAGCAGGTGTGATAGTTTCCGATGCCAGCGTTGTGGGAAGGTTGGACACGTGGCAAAGGATTATCGTGGACAACTGATGAAGAAGCCTCAACAACCTTAGCAGCCTTAGTAGTCCCATGAAACACCAAAGGGTTCCTTTGAGTGTGGAAAGGAAGGGCATTTCAAGAAAAACTATGCTCAACTAATAAAAAATGGGAATGGCAATAGTTTTGGTGGCAATAACAACAACAACGGTAATATGGCAACAATGGTGGCAATAATGGTGGAGCTAAAGGGAGAGCCTTTGTCATGGGTTCAGGTGAAGCTATAAACAATCCTACTACTGTTACTGGTAAATTTCTTGTTAATGGTTGTTTTGCTTTTGTACTATTTGACACTAAAGCCGATAGGAGTTTTATCTCTGCTAAGTTTTGTAACCTTTTAAGTTATATGCCTTCTCTACTGGAGTCTAAGTATATTGTAGAATTGGCTTATGGTAAGCAAATCTCCATTACGCACATCCTTAAGAATTGCAAGATAGAACTCGTTGGTCATACCTTTGACATTGATCTTATGCCCTTTACTCTTGGAAGCTTTGATGTGGTCGTAGGCATGGATTGACTGTCACATAAGCAGGCCGAGGTGATTTGTCATAAGAAGGTCATTTGTATTCCCGTGGTAGATGGGGAAACACTTTTTGTTAAGGTCAAGAAGAGTGGTGTTGTTATAGGCATCATATCGTTCATGAAGGCTCGGAAGTGGTTACGCAAGAGCCACTTGGCCATATTAGCTCTCGTCTCTAACCAACAATAAGAAGAAAAGAAGATAGAAGACATCACAGTGGTTCATGACTTTCCGGAGGTGCTTCTAGAGGATCAGTGCCTGGACTACCACCTCATCGTCAAGTTGAGTTTTAGATCGATTTGACACCCGGAGCTGCTCCGATTGCGAGAGCACCTTACCGGTTAGCACCGAACGAACTTCAGGAATTATCTACGCAACTCCAGGAGCTGTTGGATAAAGGGTTTATTTGACCGAGCTCATCACCATGGGGAGCACCTGTTCTTTTTGTTAAGAAGAAAGATGGCATATTCCAGATGTGCATCGACTACAGAGAGTTGAACAAAGTCACAGTCAAGAACCGATACCCATTACCTCGTATTGACGATTTGTTTGATCAGCTTCAGGGATCAAGTTATTATTCGAAGATTGATTTGAGATCTGGTTATCATCAACTGAGAGTTCGTGAAGAAGACATCTCTAAAACAACATTTCGTACTCGTTATGGTCACTACAAGTTCTTGGTCATGCCTTTTGGATTGACAAATGCACCAGCAGTGTTCATGGATCTCATGAACCGTGTGTGCAAACCCTACCTTGATCATTTTGTTATCATGTTTATTGATGACGTATTGATTTATTCTAGGACCAATGAGGAACATGAGGAACACCTACGTTTAATCTTGGAACTACTTAGAAAGGAACAGCTGTACACCAAAATTTTAAAGTGCGACATTTGGATTCGTTAGGTGCAATTTTTGGGTCACATTGTTAACGAGAAGGGAATACATGTGGATCCTGCAAAGATTGAGGTGATAAGGAACGGGTCGGTACCCAAGATGCCTAGTGAGATAAGGCAATTTCTTGGTCTGGCAGGATACTATCAGTGTTTCATTAAGGGATTCTCAAAGATCACTCAACCTCTCACAGCTTTGACCCATAAAGGAACAACCTATAAGTGGGGTGTGAGTCAAGAAGCTGATTTTCAGTTATTGACACAGAAACTTTGTAGTGCACCGATATTAACGTTACCTGAAGGAAGTGATGATTTTGTGGTTTACTATGATGCTTCTATCCAAGGACTTGGTTGTGTCCTGATGCAACGTGACAAAGTAATAGCTTATGCCTCGAGACAACTGAAGGTGCATGAAAAGAACTACACTACTCATGACTTGGAGTTAGGAGCAGTGGTCTTTACCTTGAAAATCTAGAGACATTTCTTGTACGGTACCAAGTGCACAATTTACACCGATCATAAGAGTCTTCAGCATATCTTTAAGCAGAAAGAGCTTAACATGAGGCAACAATGATGGGTGGAATTATTAAACGATTATGATTGTGCTATTAAATACCACCCGGGAAAGGCGAATGTAGTCGCCAATGCTTTGAGTAGAAAGGAAACCGCTAAATCCTGATGAGTGTGTGCCCTACAATTGACGATTAGCACTCACTTGCACGAACAAATAAATGAAGCCTAGACGGAAGCCTTGAAAGGTGAGAATGTTGGATCTAAATCTTTACGTGGATGGATAAATAGTTAGAAGTCAAATCCGATAGAATATTGTATTTCATGGATAGACTTTGGGTATTTTTATATGGGAACCTAAGAACCTTGGTTGTTAGTGAAGCACAAAAGTCTAAAAACTCCATACACCCCAGCTCTGACAAAATGTATCATGATCTGAAGGGGCACTACTGGTGGCCTAACATGAAGGCAGATGTAGCTACATACGTGAACAAATGTCTCACATGTTCTAAGGTTAAAGTGGAATATCAGAAACCATCTAGGTTACTGCAACAACCTGAAATCCCTGTGTGGAAGTGGAAACAAATCTCCATGGACTTTGTTACTAAGTTGCCCAGGACTCCTAGTGGTTGTGACACGATATGGGTGATCGTGGATCGACTCACTAAGTCAGCTCACTTCTTGGCGATCAAGGAGACTGATAAAATGGACATGTTAACTCGAATTTACTTGAAGGAAGTAGTGTCGAGGCATGATGTGTCGATCTTGATTATTTCAGATCGTGATGCTCGTTTTATGTTCCATTTCTGGCAATCGTTACAGAAATCTTTGGGTATGCATTTGGACATGAGCATTGCATGTCATCCACAGACCAATGGTCAAAGTGAGCATACTATTCAAACTTTGGAAGACATGTTGCGTGCTTGTGTGATAGACTTTGGGAATAATTGGGAAGCTCATTTACCGTTGGTTGTGATTTTCTTACAACAGTTATCATACTAGCATCAAAGCAGCACCATTTGAGGCATTCTATGGGCGAAAGTGTAGATCACCAGTTTGTTGGGTGGAAGTTGGTGATAGTCAATTGACTGGTCCTAAATTAATACATGAGACCACAGAGAAGATAATGCAGATACGAAACCGCATGGCTGCGGCGTGAGACAGAAAGAAGAGTTGCGCAGATAAACGACGGAAACCTTTGGAGTTTCAAATCGGTGACAAAGTCTTGCTGAAAGTTTCGTCGTGGAAAGGTGTAATTCGGTTTGTCAAGAGAGGCAAGCTTAATCCAAGATATGTTGGACCATTTGAGATTCTGGAAAGAATAGGTCCGGTGGTGTATCGATTGGACTTGCCTGATTCACTAAGTGGCGTTCACAATGTATTTCACATCTCAAATTTAAAGAAGTGCCTATCTGACGAGACACTAATTGTACCACTCGAGGAAGTACAAGTAGATTATCAATTACAGTTTATGGAAGAGCCCGTTGAAGTAATGGATCGTGAGGTCAAGACCCATAAGCAAAGCAAGATACCTATAGTCAAAGTTCGTTGGAACTCAAAACGTGGACCGGAATTCACGTTGAACGCGAGGATCAGATGAAGCTCAAGTATCTTCATCTGTTCGAAATGACGGCAACAACCGGGGAAGGTACTGAGTAAATTTCGAGACAAAATTTATTTCAACATGGAGATGATGTGACAACTCACTTGATTTCATTATGCCAGTGCAGTAAACCGGGGATGTAGCACAACCATGTAACACAATTTTCGGGACGAAAATTCTTTCAACATATAATGTGACATCCGGTAATTTTCGGTTACCAAACTCCGTTAGTTCCGTTAAGTCTTGCATACAGGTGTTGTGAGCACACACTAGTTGTCATTAAACGTTGGTGACCTAATAACTCTAATCTATAATAAATAATAATAAGCTAATTAATAATGTTGATTATTAGTTGTGATTATGTGATGCATGATTTTATAAACTTTTAAATGTTTGTTTTATAAATTTTACGCGATATCGTGACTACGTGTAATATATATATTTCGTGTGTTGTATGACTTATTGTAAATGTTGATGAGTATTATTATTGGTTGATAATACTTATAAGTAGTTGTTAAAACTATTTAAAAAGTATTAGAAAATTTAGTTTTTATAAAATATAATTAAAGGGGTTTACTTTGTAAATTATTCTAAACCTAAAACTTACCTAAAATACAACCCTAATCCCCCCCAAACCCCAATTTTGGCTGCAAACCCCATCCCCACACCCCTATCTTGCGAATTCAACCATCAACACACACAAACAATTTGATTTTGGTTGGTTCCAAGAGTTACAAGGTGTTTTACAAGTCTAATTATTGATTTCTACATGTTTAAAGGTATGGTTTATCATGTTGTTCATAGTTTTCGATTCTTGATAAACCCTAGTTCGAAATTGATGATGATAATATGAAATTGATGATTGTTAGATGATTATAGGATGTTAGTTAGGTTGTATGAATGCTAGATTATGTTAATTGTGCAAGAAATCTATGGTTTGATCATCTAGTTCATATATTACCCTAAGAGGAAACTTTTTGTTCTTGGAATTCATGATTTGATGATGTTATGATGCTAGTTACAATGCTTGGATGTTAGTTTAATGGAATTGTGCAAGAAAATCCATGAATTAGAGGTGTTGGTTATAACTTTCTAAAAGTAGAAATTTTTATGTATGATGAAATGGAATTTTGATGCTTTGGTGGTGATTAACATGTAAGAATGAATGTTATGAACTTGATTAGGTATAATATTAATGAAATTATGATTGAATTGGATGCTAGATCACTTTTGGGTATTACTTTCCCAAAAGGGAAACTTTATTTTTGTGGAACATTGGATATGACGAATTGGGCATGCTTGGGATGTTAGGATCATGTTAGAAAGATTGTTGATGATGTTTAACGTGATGGAATATGAATATTGAGTCATATGGATGCTTGGTTGATTATGTAAGAAATTTAGGTTTGATGATCATAGATGGTAATGAATAGTAGTTAGTGTTTAGAGAATCAAAATTGGGATTGGAATTGGTTGTCACTATGTATGCCAGTAATATGATTATGATTGTCATACATGCGTGCGAATCTAAGGCCCCTACTTAGTAGGATTGGCAGGGTTTAGGAGGTGAGGTCGTGGGTGGCTTCACATGGCATGTACTGCATGATTAGACTTCACGTATGAATTGTTTGATGTGATGTATTTATATTGATTGAGCATGATAGTTGTTTGAGATTTGTATAAGTGTATGATGATCTAATGTGGTATGATGACCTAGGTAGAACTTGGGTTGATGTTGTGATGTACATGAATAATTTACATGATATTCGTGTATGATAAGTTGATTTGCATGATTAAGCAATATTCCAACTAATATGTCACCAAAGGGTCAAACGGGTCAACTAGGTTAACCTAGGATTGTTAAGTTTTCTGTGTACACGTACTTATGTACTTGTGTGTTCTAGGTAACCTTTGAAAGGTTGTTTTTCCTTCCGTGTTAGCTTTACTCATTATTCATTTCGCATCAGGTGAGTTCATGCCCCTCTATTTTATAAACTCTCTTATGCGGGAGGTAGCATACTCATACTCAAACACTATTTTATTATTATAAGTTGTGTATGTTTTAACATAGTGCTTAATACCATGAAAGTCCTCACACTTTTGAATCGTTAATAATGGTAACTAGCGGTAAATATTGGGTAGTACTACTAGTTCTGACGAGCCCCACCTGTGCGACTCGAGGTCAAACGGGTGCAATTTTGTCCTAAACACAAACATCGTCACGACCTGGTAAGTCATGACGGGAGGCAAAATTGAAAAACAGTCTGCTTCGATCGCAAAATAACTATGGTTATTACTTGTGAATATAGATTAGCTTTTGTTGATACATCATGTTCCTTATTTATGTTCTTAAATATAAAAGTCTTTCATTTCTTACACATATGTAATGTGACTATTTAATGAAATATGATATGCATCTTGATGTTTATTTGTCTATGAGTATTTCATATTATTATTGCATTTAGTATAATTCATATGTATGAACATCATATATAGGTTTGAGGTTGTTGTACATAGTTCTAAGTCAATAATGATTGAGAAATGTGTTCAACTTAGTCGAGTGGTTATTTATGCTAAAGGACCATACTTATGGACCATAAGCACGAATGAATCATACTTATGGACCATTCACACGACTAAACCAGGAGACTGGATCAGTCGTATGACTGAGACATAAGGTTGATTCAGTCGCACGACTGAACCTTTAGTCGTGCGTATGAATCAACCGCATGAGTCAGTCGCACGACTGAACCATTAGCATGGTTCAGTCGTACAAATGAAACTGAAAACCTATAAATACCACATAATTCATGGAAAAACATGAGACTTTGAATATTCACAAACCCTAGCTGTCCAGAGCCCGCTAAGCAGCCAATCCAACTTCATAGTTCGTTTCATCGTTCGATAGATCAGGTTGTCATTCTCACTGATTGGATCGCCTATCAAATAGGATTCCGCACCATTTGATCTGCTCTCACGCTGAATCCGTTAGTACTCCGTACGAAAACGGTCCCAACAAGTGGTATTAGAGCAAGGTTCGTGATTTAGCGTGGATTCAATTGGTTTTGGTGTTAAATCCATCGTTTTCAATCAAACGAGTCCCCTTTTTGCTTCAAAAAGTGTTTTTGATGATTGCATGTGTTAAAGTTTTGATTTTTCATCAAACGGCTGATTAGGGTTTCTGGAAAATTCGTATTTTGTGTCAAAGTGTTCAAATATTCGGTTTTTCAAACACAGCAGCCTTCAGTCGCACGATTGGACCATCCGTACGACTGAACCCATTCGTATACTCTTATTCGTATGACTAAACTCAGTCGTATCTCTCATTCGCATGATTAAGCAACTCCAGTCAGTTGATTACAATCGCCCTGCTCATTCGCACGATTGAATCCAATCGCCCGATTGAATTCATTCGTATCTTTCATTCGCATGAGTGACCCATTCGCATAGCTCATTCGCACGAGTGAATTTGTTCTGTTCTAAGTTTACCAAGTTTAAAGAATGGAAGACCAGTTTGCTGCATTCACTGCTGGAAAGGACTCGCGTATCCAGAACCTTGTACTTCTGGAGAATGAGATTGGAAACCACAACAAATCGCCAAAGCTATTAACTTTGGATGAATACCCACAGTGGAAAGGGCGGTTTGAAATCTACTTGAATGGAGTTGACCCAAACCTTTGGACATCCATTGAGACTGGTTACATGGTACCAGTCAATGCTAATGGGGTTAAATTGACTTTGGGAGGAATGAGTGAATCCCAGAAGACTCTACATAATGCTAAAAAAAAGCATATGCCTTGTTGACTGAGTCTATACCTAAGGACATATTTCATTAGTTCTCTGAGAACAAGCAGTCTAAGAAATTATGGGAGGCCT
>BJCM01111828.1:0-16222 GCA_018326385.1 Flaveria bidentis | reverse complement strand
ATACCTTAAACTATAACTTTGTAGTATTTGCTTTAGTTAGAGGATTCCAACTGGTATCAAAGTATATCCGACTGTAGGTAGTATTATATATAGTTTCTTATTGTAACTCATAAACCATGCTTGTAAGAGTCTTGTAATACTTTGAGTTGAGAAGAAATATATGCAAGTACCTTGAAATTTATCTTTCTTTGTTCATTGTTACTTATTATATTATTATCAACTCTTAGAAAAGACTTTGTTTCATCTGATCTGAGTGCGACATAAGTGAGTCTAAGAGAAAAAACAAGTGTTAAGTGACAAAACCGATCCTGCAATTGGTATCAGAGCTCTTTAGGCTCTTGATTGTGAGATATTACCATCATAATCAACCTGTTTTTCACTCCTCCTTATACCTCACTCAAAATGGCCCTCAGCAAGTCTAAAGTAAAGATGGGAACTATGACTAAAGCTCCCATCATCACTCCTGAAAATTTTAGGTCATGGAGCAGATGCATGGAAGGCTTCATCAGGTATCAAGATAGCAAAATGTGGTATTCTATTGTCAATGGCCCATACAAACCTATGATGGCAGCACCTAGTGGAAACGATGCTATGATAGAAAAGGCTGTTGAAGATTACTCTGATGAGGACCGGAAGAAGATGGAAATTGACAACAATGCAATGACTATTCTTATGACTACAATACCCAACTCCATCATGGTGGGGTTTGAGCATTGCAAGTTAGCAAAATAACTGTTTGATGCACTTGCTCAGATTTACTCATGCTCAAATGACTCTAAGAAGGACTCACTGAAGCAGTAGTTTGAGAACTTCACCTACATTGCTAGAGAGACTCTCAGTCAGCAATACTTTAGGTATATGGATCTGATTTCTTCCTTTCAGTCTGTGGGAATCACTTCTAAACTTAGAGACCTTACAAGAAAGTTCATGAGTGCACTCCCTAATGTGTGGACGTTCTATTATGTCTCTATCAAGAGAATAGAAAATCTGAACACCCTCATAATGACTAAACTCTATGTCATCCTTGATGGATAATGCCTGGAGATGGAGAGCAAGAGAGGCCATCAGACAAGCAAACCCCTGAGTCTTCCTGCTAGCAATGCTTTGATGGTTGATAAAGGCTCACGACCCATACAACCTCAGCAGTACCTGACTTACAACCAACAACCATCTTGCTCATCTGGACTATACATTACCTTTCTTGAGACTCCAAGGTCTCAATAGACTCAGCATAGTTCCTATCAGGACAACTGTGCCTTTGTCTCAGGAAATGGACACTCTAGTGATTTTTAGTACTGCTTTGATGATCTAGAGTGCTTTAGTCTAGATGATGTGGAGTATGTGGGCGTCGTTCAACAAATGGCTCTTTTAACCTATAAAGCAAAGAAGTTCTTCAATAGAACTGGAAGGCAATTTCCCTAGAACCCAACCAACAACAAATTTGGGTTTGACAAAACCAAAGCCAAATGTTACAACTATAACCTACTTGGTCATTTAGCAAGGGAATGAAAGGTTCCCAAGTTCAATCCCGGAACCCCATAGGCCTCCACACATCCCTCTTCATCAAAGCCCACTAGAAGGTCGACTAAGACAGTTGCAATTGCTCAAGAAGCTGACTGGAGCTTTATGGTGCAGGATGTGACTCCTGCTCAAGCACTCATGGCAAGAACAGACGACAACAAGGTATATGAACATCTCTGTACTCCTGCATGTGCTGCTAAGGTTAAACTGTATCAGGACTACAATATGGAAATTAAATATGATATTGAGTCTTTAAATGTTTTGAAATCTAAATTTAAAAAGGTTGTATCTGACTAACAAAGAAAAATTAAAGAGTTAGAGAAAACTATCTCCTTATTAAAACATGAACACATGAATTACAAGACTCAAATAAAGGATTTAATATCCAAATTGACAGAGGCTCAAGCCCAGCTTGTCACTGCTGAGGCTCAAGCCCAGCTTGTCACTGTTGAGGCTCAAGCCAGAAAGTATGCCATTTCTGAGCAAAACTTCCAAGCTTTTATTGCATCATCCTCCCACTCCAAAATTTGTTATCAAAACAAAGGAGGGTTGGGGACCAATGAAATTGCTCCACCACATTCTTATGAGTCCATAAGACAACCTAGATGTGGTACTGAAGAGGAAAGAAGGATTGTTACTACAATTTTGCTAGCACACATTATTCAAATAATGTTAGGAAAGAAGGAGTCAGGGAAGGTTTCTTATTTGGACCTTATCAAATGGTCCAAGTGATGAAAAAGGGAAAGCTGGTTTCTGAAGCAAGATTGCTTTCGGAAGAAATTTCTTCTTCTGAAGGGATAATAGCTTCAGAAGCTAAAACTGTTAAAAATGAAAAGAGCAAAAGACCTCTCTGGAAACTACCCCAAAAGAACACTGCTTAAGAAGAAAATATGGTGAAGGGTTCTTCCGAAAAGAAAGAAGCTTCGAAAGAATGCAATGCTACAAAAGCCTCAAAAGGCTCATCCTTTTTGATCAACCAAAGGATGGACTGGAAGATCAAGAAGGATGTTGCAGCCCAAACCTCTTCTTCAAAGACATCCACTGAACCCCCATGTTTAACTTTTGGTTCAATTATGTCATTATCATTGGAAAAACCCAAGACTAGTAAGGCTTCGGTTTCCAATCAAAACTAATCATCTCATCTTATCTACAGGGACATCCATATGACAAGAATACCAATATTTGGATTATGGATAGTGGATGCTCCAGGCACATGACAGGGAATAGATCTCTCCTTCAACAATTTCAAAATTATGATGGAGGTCCTATCCAGTTTGGAGGTGAGGCCAGTGGATATATTTCTAGCAGAGGAAGTATATCCAATGTAAAATTAAAAGTATACAAAGTTCACTTTGTCAAGAAACTTGAACACATTCTGTTAAGTGTTTCTCAGTTTTTTGATCAAAAGCATCAAATGCTTTTTACAGAACATGAGTGCATTATCGTCAAACTAGGGATGACAATTGCTCCGGAATTGGTGCTTCTTAGATCTCCCAGGAAAGGGGATATGTACAAGCTAGATATGAACAATGCTTCCCCAATGGGTGAAGTATCATGCTTTCTTTCCAAAACTGATAGTGATAAGTCAACAATTTGGCATAAACGTATGTGTCATGTAAATTTTAAGACAATGAATAAATTGGCTAAAACTAACTTGGTACATGGTTTGCCTAAAAAGTAAATTTTCTGCAAAGATAATTGTTGCATGCTTGAAAGGGAAGCAACATAGGACATCTCACAAATACAAAAGTGTTAACTCAAATCACCACTCCATTACACTTATTGCACATGGATCTATTTGGTCCCACAAGTATTATGAGCATTGGAAGGAAATCATATTGCCTTGTGATTTTTGATGATTTTACAAGATTTACATGGGTATTCTTTTTAAGATCTAAAGATGAAACTACAAAAACTTTAAAATCTTTTATTCTTAAAATAGAAAATCAAATTGATCACAAGGTTAAGATAATTAGAAGTGATCAAGGGAAGGAGTTTAAGAACTTTGTTCTTGACACATTCTGTAACTCAAAAGGGATTGCTAGACAATACAGTGCTCCCTGAACTCCTCAATAAAATAGTGTTGCTGAGAGGAAGAACAAGACACTTATTGAGGCTGCTCGAACTATGTTAGCTGATTCCAAACTACCTCTAACATTCTGGGCAGAGGCAATCAGCACTACATGCTATGTGCAGAATAGGGTTCTCGTAGTTAAACCACATGGAAAAACCCCTTATGAGTTATGGAACAAGATGCCAGCATTCATTGGCTTACTAAGGTCCTTTGGTAGCAGGTGTACCATACTTAACACAAAGGACAATTTGGCTAAATTTGCTGAAAAGTCGGATGATGCTATCTTTGTTGGATACTCTTCTAGCTCTAAAGCTTATAGAGCATACAATATCAAAAATAAAAAATTTTAGGAATCATCCAACATAGTTGTTAATGAGCACACTCCATGTGTTAGGGGGAATGGACCTGATCATATTTTTGATTTAGAATTGCTTTCAAACTACTCTAAACCATCTTGTGAGAATGTTTCAGTTGGAACAGGTGCTCAAAATGATGTTGATGCTGATCAACTGTTTAAGCTACCTAGACCTCTTCTAAGTTCTCCAAGAGCTACCACAAATCAAGCTTCCACTATTGGCATATCTGATAGTATAACTATTTCAAGGGACAATGAAGCTTCAACTAGTGAATCACCTGTTGATCCTCACATGTCATCAGGTGATCCTGCATAACACCAAGCTGATGGAAGTAGCATCTTGAAGGAATAGGCAATTGTTAATGCTACTTCACAGCCAACAATTGATGATGTTTCTCATTCATTCAATCAGTCCTCATTGAATGAGTTTGAAACAACAGCTGGACAAAGTGTTCAAGCTCCTAAGCAAAATATGTCCAATTTGGATCTATCTTTGCAACTGGAAGTAATTCCTCGACTAAGGATTCATAACACTCATCCAGCTTTAACATCATAGGGGATGTCTCTAAAGGTGTGAGAACAAGAGGACAGACTCATCATGGGAACGTCTGCTTGTACTCATGCTTTCTATCCCAGATGGAACCCAAGAAGGTGGAAGAAGCCTTGAAAGATAGTAGCTGGGTTGAATCGATGCAAGAGGAGTTGCTTCAATTCAAAAGACAAAAGGTTTGGAACTTATGTCTGCTACCATCTGGTCAAGTACCTATAGGCACCAAATGGGTTTTCAAAAACAAGAGAGATGACAAAGGCTTGATTATCAAGAACAAGGCAAGACTGGTGGTTCAAGGATACACCCAAGAGGAATAAATCGATTATACTAATGTCTTTGCACCTGTTGCAAGACTTGAGGTAGTTAAGATCTTCCTTACTTATGCTGCATCCAAGAATTTCACTGTCTAGCAACTTGATGTCAAGTGTGCCTTTCTATATGGGAATATAGATAGGGAAGTCTACTTGTGCCAGCCTCTAGGATTTGAAGACCCACAACACCTCAACTATGTGTACAAATTGTATAAAGCTCTTTATGGGCTGCCCCAAGCACCTAGGCTGTGGTATGAGACTTTTTCTTAGTTTCTTCTGAAGAATGGTTACACCAGAGGTACTATTGATAAGACTATCTTTATAAAGAAGTCTAGAAAGGATATTTTTCTTGTTCAAGTCTATGTTGATGACATCATATTTGGTTCTTCAAATGACCAAATTTGTAAAGACTTTGAAAGCATTATGAAGAGGAAGTTTGAGATGACTTCCATGGAAAAAATGGACTTTTTCCTTGGAATTTAGGTGAAGCAAATGAAGGAAGGGTTCTTCATCAATCAATCGA
Source organism: Flaveria bidentis (assembly GCA_018326385.1). Lineage (NCBI taxonomy): Eukaryota > Viridiplantae > Streptophyta > Magnoliopsida > Asterales > Asteraceae > Flaveria > Flaveria bidentis. The sequence goes on along the minus strand of BJCM01111828.1, from coordinate 10,888 downwards.
AGTATTTAAATAACATCTTAGAAAGATTTGAGTTTTGGGATAACGATCAGATTGAAACCCTAAATGGGTTTCGTGTAATACGATCCAGCATTTGTGGCCAAGAGTTGGTCATTAATGAACAACTCATCAGGGAGCTCCTCGAGCGTCATGATGAGGGTGCGCCCACAAAGTTCCCCCAAATCAGATTTAGACAACACTTACATTCTAATAGGATATGGTGGAGACATCAGCTGGTCAACTGTCTATAAATTCAACTTTTCTTACAACTAGAAGTTCCTACTGCATGTTGTTCTTCACTGTCTGTCAAATAAATCTAGGGGATGGGATAAAATTCCATACGAACTAGGATACTAGTTCATGGAATGGTGAGAGGCCTCAGATTCAACTAATCAAGACTTGTGCTGACCAGTCTCATGGGAAATCTCTAGCGGGAAACATTCCTTATGTATCCCAGATTTCTCCAGCAGATTATCAACTGTGAGCTGGACCAGAGTCGGCTTGTCTGTTTAGCCACTCTACCTATCCCTCAAATAAGGCCAACCATCTTCAAGATTTTGAAGAAGGTGTCCACCAATTTCACTGGAAGGTACACTTCTCTACTTCCAGTTACGACTGAGCAAATAGCTCCTGGTGACATCCCTGTTCACCCCACAGATGATGAGCCCACACCAGCAACTGCCCCCAAACTGCCATCTACACCTTCTCATCCCATCACCATCACTTACCAAAGACACCCCAAACGAACCCTTGTTCAATCTACTCTGATTAAACAAGCTCCTATTGTTCAATCCAAAAAGACTAGAGTTGAACATTGGGCTCCCACTCAGTTTGAGGTCTCACCATCCTTCACCATCGACTCAATATGGGTCTTGAGTCTCGTCAGTCTCAAACCCATGAGTCCAAAACCCAAGCTGAAAGCCCTCAGAGTGAGTATCTATACTCCTCTGAGCAGTCAAAAAGGGATAGCCCCACCATAGGCTTAATGCCTATAGACATTGATCAAGGTCCCGGGTCAGTAGGTTTAACCTTTTTATCTTTCACTGACCTTCTTTTCAAAACTGATGAAGAGATTACATCTCTTTATGGCAATGAAGTTGATCTACAACACCCTTTCAACGATTAACAGAGCCTAGAGATACCTCTTATCTCTAGCCCCCATCAGCAAATCTTTAATGAGGTGAGTCCCATTAATATAATGGGGACTCATGTAGATTCACCTGCCACTACATAAGGTGCCTCATTGGACCTTATGGACAGTGGTAACATTTCTAAGACTGAATTTGTGACAACCATGCCTTTTGATGACTCTGAAAGATACATTATTAAGCAAGGGAAACCAAGGTGCCAAGAAACCACATCTGGTGGTAAGGCTGAACATACTAGGTATGTTACCTCATCTCTCCGTGATTATTCAAAACAAGATGAGGGAAGACTGCAACTCACCATAGAAGATCTGCTTTCTAAAGTCTCAAACCTTGATTCCTAGGTTAAGACTTTAGAGGATAGGTCCGCCACTCAACAACTTGAGATTGACAATCTCAAGGCTCAATTAGGTGAGAAACAGATTGAGAGATCTGTTAGGCATGTACCCATTCAGGTTTCCTTGACCTTTTCCTCTAGCTCATCACCAAAAAGTGGGAGAGTGTTCAGAGACAAACACCTAAGGAACCACTGAGCCAAACTTCAACTTCCAAATTTTCGGCTCCCATTCCAACTACCTTTTCTGAGCAATCCCAAGTTGTACCGCAAATTGATCCAAGGATGCTCAAAGATCTCTATAGACTCTTCTCCAAGTTTCTACTAAGATCCTCTCTAGATCAGCCAAGCCCTGATGCAACTATGATTTACTTTGGAGCTGAAGAGCTTTAGAGGATCAGTGCACCTTCTACCACTATGGAAGAAGTTGGTCAACCTATGGTCCAAATAGAACCCGAGATTCAATTCGAAGGGGAAATGAGGACCGATGGCCCAACCACCAAAACAGTTGGGATAGAAACTACACTCGCTCAAACTTTCGAAGCTGAAGTCAAAGCCTCAGAAGAACAAGCTGAGTCTTCCGAAGCTATAATGGAAGTTGCGCAAGGATTGTTCTCACTGTCTGAGGATCTAATCATCACAGATGCTATTCTAGAGCTAGTATCTGGGGTGAATAGTGAGGACTTTCTTGATCAACCTCTAGCTCAGACACCCTTTCTGCCTCTCTCGCAATCTGAATCCTCTCTCCAAGAACCACCAAAGTCAAGCACTTCAAAAGATGATAAAGGAAAGAAGAAAATGAATGCGGAAGTGCTTCAAGAAGAGGAGAAGATTGAAAAGCTTAAAAGAAAAGGGAGACTTCCAACTAGGAAGCTGTTAGCTGCCAGTTCCAAAGCAGCTGCAGCCAACCAGGAGGCAGTCAACAACAAGAAGAGAGTAGAGATCATTGACCAGCTCATCAAGCTTGGAGTTGCCAATGAAGACATACTCCTGCTACCATTAGAGGAGTTGGTGGAACTGGAAAAGGCAACCAGGCTACAGAATGAATAGCAGAAGCAAGCAACACGGTTGACCTTAGAGGAAGAAAAAGAAAGAGAACAAAAGGAAGCTGACATCTAACTTAGGAGGGAAGGATAGCTTTCCTAACCTCCAGAGGTTTCTCTCTTCAAGAGATATCTCCACATAATGATGACATGATCCTTTGGCTCTTCAACAAAGAACATGATCTACTAGAGAAAGAGAGAAAGAAAGCTGAAAGAGAGAAGTTGAGGGAGAAGAATAAGAAAGAAGAAGAAGCAAGGGTCACTGCAACTAAGAAGTGAGGTGAGAAAGCCTAGATGAAAGACTATCTCACAGCTTCTCTGGCAGGCAGGTGGGACCTATGTCTGAAAAGAAACTCCAACGAATTATCAGTGAAATCAAGGCTGACATTTGTTTGGGCAAAATGAAAGAGATGTATAGAAGGGTACAAGGGATGACCTTCAAACCAACCACTCAACCCCAACCTGAACCAACTCCCTCACCATTCACCATCAAAACTGAACCTTAAACACCTGAACCTATACCACTATCCATATCCACTTCCTCACCTCAACCACCTAAATTACCCATCCTCCAACCCAAGACACTATCCAGAACCACTATACCACAACCTACCCAACAATCTTCTAAACTATCCCCTCAGCCTTCCAAACACCTCTCCTTAGAAGAATTCAAGGCAATCAAGACAAAGCTCTCAAACTGCATAACTCTGAGTGACATCTCTTGTGAAGAAGGCACTGTCAAACTGACCTATGTTGATGGATCTTCATGTTCCTTCATAAGAGAAAAGTTTCTTGATCTGCCCAGAGGAACACTAGACCATGCTAATAGACTTCTTGGTCTCAACTCTGACTCCTTAAATGATGAAGAGAAGAAACTAAGAAGAAAGTTGGTGACTCTACTGGACACAAAGAAAGGGGAAAAGATTCCTAGTTAGCCTCTTGTTCTCAGAAAGAAAATCATCCAGTGGAGGTTCAATGAAGCCTCTCACAACTTTGTTGTGGAAAGAGAAAATGGAGAAAGCAACAGGCTGAATGCCTCCTCTCTGCTACACTCAAGCAGATTTGACATTGATGAGTTAGCAGAGAAACCATTCTCCAATCCCTCCAACTCTGAAACTGCTGCTCACATCAGAAGTCACCTTAGCAGCCTTCATCTTGCTGAGCTTACCACAAAGGCAAGGATTGAAGATGATTTGAAACTAAGAGAGAAGGAAGACAAGGAAAGGTCAACCACCAAAAGCACTGCTTTTCTACAGATGATGAAGGTCCTAAATTGGAACCTATAGTTAGATGAGAGTATGACTACAACTCTCATCAACTCTCTTTTTAGAGGGACCCAACAGAGGGTGCATATCATTCAGGGTGACAGACTGGAGTTCCTGTCAACAAATGATCTGTACAAGCTTCTCAACACTACTTTAGGGAAGAACAAAGAAACGGATAAATATCTGCTTTTCTTGGTGCTGAAAGTTTTAAGAAGCAGGAATAAGTAAGGTTTTGGTAGGATCAGCCTAGGGGGAGTTTGTTGGATCAAGAAGAAGGCTGGTGCAACCAAAACCAAATTACTTAGACAAATTTTGGTGTAACTTATAAAGGACTTCCGAAGCTAAATATGGACTTTCGAAGGAAATAGAGTTCTTCCAAAGACAATGTAACCGTTTTGCTTTCAAAGACAAACTCTACTTCCGAAGATAAAGTGCTCACTTCCGAAGATCAAGTCTTAGAAGAAAAGATCATTAGTGAACTTCCAAAGTATGAAGAATAGAAGAAGTCCATCAAGCCTCAGAAGAAGTAGCCTCTTCCAAAGTATAAGTGGCTTCAGAAGTACTTGTTCTTCCTAAGCCATTTAACCTTCGGAAGACACTGCTATGAACCAGTGGACACACTCTGCTGCAGACCTCTGATACTGCATGGTTTTTTCCCAAAAGACCATGTAGTTTACCATACTTTATTCCACAGTTCACCTTTTTATGTTAGTTCAAGTTTCCAACTTTAGTTGGTGACAAAAGGTAAGTCAGGGACATTAACTGTCTACCATATCTTAGATAAGACATTATCTAAGATACCTTAAACTATAGCTTTGTAGTATTTGCTTTAGTTAGAGGATTCCAGCTAATATCAAAGTATATCCGGCTATAGATAGTATTATATATAGTTTCTCATTGTAACTCATAAACCATGCTTGTAAGAGTCTTGTAATACTTTGAGTTGAGAAGTAATATATGCAAGTACCTTGAAAATTATTTTTTGTTTCATTTTTACTTATTATATTATTATCAACTCTTAGAATAGACTCTTCTTCATCAGATCTGAGTGTAACATAAGTGAGTCTGAGAAAAAACCTAAGTGTTTAGTTATAAAACCGATCCTGCATAAAGTCATCTTACATAACCCCTGGGAACCTCCCAAGTCAAAGCCTAACACTTCACTTTTTCCCAAAATTCAGAAAAATATTCTAAGTCTTAGGCGCATGGGCACTATGCTGGCACATGGCCTTCTAGGCGCATGGGAACACTTAGGTGCATGGAAAAATTTTGGGCGCATGGGAACTATTGGGGTGCATGACCCAACATTTAGTCATTTTAGGCATTTCTAGGCGCATGAGCACTATGAAGGTACATGAGTGCTTAGGCGCCTGGGCAGTCTAGGCGCATGGACACTTAGTCAAATTCAGCCTATTCTAGGCGCATGGTTACTATTTAATGTTAGGACCATTTTTGTATGGAGTACTAACGGATTCTACATGAGACCAGATCAAATAGTGCGGAATCCTATTGAATTGGCGATCCAATCAGTGAGAACGACAAGCTGATGGATCTAACGATGAAACAAACGTTAAGAATTGATTAGAAATCAAACAGGAATGAACTTTGAAGTTGGATTGGCTGTTTAGGATGCTCTGGATGACTAGGGTTTTATAATATTCGAAGTCTCTATTTTTCCACAAATTATGTGGTATTTATAGGTTTGTATTCGTACGAATGAACCATTAGCATGGTTCAGTCGTGCGACTGACTCATGTCGATGATTCATACGCACGACTAAAGGTTCAATCGTGTGACTGAATCAATCTTATTTCTAAGTCATACGACTAATCCAGTCTCCTGGTTCAGTCGTGCGACTGGTCCATAAGTATGATTCATTCATGCGTATGGTCCATAAGTATGGTCCATTAGCATGAATAACCATCCGACTAGGTTGAACACATTTCTCAATCATTATTGATTTAGAACCATGTATAACAACCTCAAACCCATATAAGATGTTCATACATATGAATTGTACCAAATACAATAATAATATGCAATATTTAAAGACAAATAAACATCACGAAGCGTATTATATCTCATTAAGAATTCACATTACATCTGTGTAAGAAATGAAAGAATTTTACATTAAGAACGTAAACTAGGTACATAATGTATCAAAAACTCCCCCTTGGACCTATGTCTAAAATTCTTCACATGATCTTGAAATTTCTTGTTCTTCTCTTCTCTGGTGACTCTTGCGTGTATCTCGAATGCCAAGCAGATTCGTATAACTTGTTGGAACTGTAGAGCTTGTACAATATCTTGCGTGTCATAGAACAGTGGCGCAAGACCGTTGAAGGGTATACGAATACAACACAACAACATAAAGAGGAGAGTTGGTTAAGAGCACTCAACTAATGAAATAGTGAAACTGATTGACCTCAAATAATGACACTAAGAACACAAGTAAATATAAGACAGAAGAAGATAACAAGATACATAAGGAGATGATTTTCAAGATTGTAGTATATTGTCTTCTCAACTTCTATTAAAAGTGTTAGAAAGCATAAATGAAAGTTACAAGTACTTGAGATACATATACTACATCCTACAGCCGAACATACTTTGAAGGCCAGCTGGATACAATTGACTAGACACAAAACAAAATCAATTGTAGAGTCATAAGGCATATTGCCTTTGGACTAGTGACTATGACATGCCATAGCTCACATCCTAATCTATTACAAAAAGAATAAAGTACATGAAGTAGAAAGTTTACAGAATCAAGACCTCAATGTAAAGTTACTAAAAGTATGGACCTTTTCACCAACTTGTGAAAGTTGGTGACTTTACAGAGTTGCAGCGGAAAGGTATCCGACTTTACGTAAAGTTCATCAGATAAAGCATGTGTGCTAATAGTCTTTGGAAGAAATCTATCTTCAAGTGTTGGCTTCAGAAAAATTTGTCTTTGAAGCTTTAGAAGACTTCATCTTTGGCTTTGGAAGATATTGGTCATGGATTCGGAAGATTTCACACTTAGAATATTTTTGTTGCTTGTGTGAAACTTCCGAAGCATTCTTCTTCAATACCCATGTGCATGCATGCAGGAGAGACTTTGGGTGTTTGGGTTGCATGAACCTCTTCATATAATCTCTACAAACTCCCACTAGGCTGATGCTACCAAAACACTTGAAGACTTCAGATATATATAGTCCTCATCAGAATAATGACCATCCTTTTCTTCATGAGATGATCAGGATCCCTCAGACTATCAAAGTGTCTTCTCATGTCAAAGAGATCATGCGGAGGCAGATTGAACACGTCTTTCCATGTGTAAACATCTTCAAAGCCATGATCTCTAATGACATGCCACCTTTCTGGATTTGTGGTGTATGTCCAGGATAGGATGGGTCTTCTTGATGCTAGAGGAGCTGCTTGATTTGGAGATGATGGAGCATCCTTTGGCTGCACATCCTCAGGATGTTCTGACTCATCCTAAGGTTCAGAACAGGATGTTTCTTTCTTTTTCTTTCTCTTTGGCTTTAAAGACATCCTTTTCTTTCTCTTTGTTCCTTTTAACTGAGAAGACTGGCCTGCAACAGCTGATTGATCTTCTTTGTCTTTCTCAGTTGGGTCTTCCTCTCTCAGAGGTTCAGAAGGAGAGGGAGTCTGACCCTGCTGTGGATCAGAAGATGAAGCTTGTTGAGATTCAACAGGAGGTTCAGGCTATGTTGTCTCAGGTTGTTCAACCTTAACCTCCTCTTCAGGTGGAGCTTGACTTGGAGGGGAGTGTAAGTCTATCAGCTCTCCACTCTTGATCTTCTGCTTGATTACCCTGATATGCTCATCCATAGTGGATAGATACAAAGGGCCAAGTCTCCTTCCGGAGAATCCATACAACTTCAAGAAGCTCATCATCCTCTGCCTGTCTGCAGACTTTTTCATGCTCTTTTGGATGATGGCTCTTGACTTTACAACTTCTTCACATAGCTTCCTTTTAGTGGTCTTTCTTTCCTTGACTATCTCAAGTTCGAGTTGTTTGAGACACTTAAACTCAACATATTCATAGGATAAGGGAAGATGGGCATTTGCCTGATAGAGGCTTGTGGCACTCAGGTAGTTGATTATTTTGATCCTGTCTTCTTCTCATTCTACCTGAGGTTCTTGTTGAACCACATCCTCATGTGCAGGACTTTCTTGAACTGGGGAGAGAGTAGGCACTTGCTTATACAATCTTTTCTTTCTTCTTTGATTTGTACCAGTAGCTCTATATCTTCTGCCTCTTTCTTCTCGTTTGACCTTTCCATGTTAAACAGTCCATTCAATTTCTTTAAGGGGAAAGAAATGACATGTCAATGTCATAGTTCCTGGTCTGCAAGTAATTGATCATGATTACCCTCAACTCATCATCCTAAGTGTGTAGATACAGGTGTCCCTAGTTTCTGAACTTAATGTAATGTTTTATTGTCTTACACATATGTAATAGTTGGGTACTTAATAAAATGCAAATGTTTTGGTTGTGTTTATAATGTTTAATATTTCATTAATGAGTTGTTTAACGCTTATTGAATTGATTATGTAGGTTTGTGGTTGTTTGAACTAATATAAATAATGTAATGATAATTTAATACATTCAAACTTAGTAATATGAAGTTATCATGCGAATGGCCCAAGCTAATGGACCATACGCATGAACAACTTCATGCGAATGACTGAGTCGCACGACTGAACCAGGAGACTGGATCAGTCGTATGATTGTAACATGAGATTGGCTTAGTCACACGACTGACCTCTCAGTCGTGCGAATGGATCAACCGCATGGCTCAATCGAAGGACTGAACCATGCTAATGGTTCAGTCGCCCGATTGAGCAACTCTATCTTATAAATACGACCTAATTTGTGGAAAAATGCAAGCATTGAATCCACTTCGACTCTAGACGTACCCTAGCCGTCCATAGACTCTAGACTCAATCGTTTTTGATACAAAAATTGTGATTTTCACTAAAAACACAATCTTTTTGTGTCAAACGGTGTCTTAGACGTTTCCTGGTCATAAAGTTCAGTTTTTCCGGCATACGGCAATTAGGGTTAGTGAAAATTCAAGTTTTTGTGGCCAAAACACATTAAACCTACGAATTTTCAAAATCCAGCAGCTTCAGTCGCACGATTGACTCAATCGCACGACTGAACATATTCGCATCCCTCATACGCACGATAGGACTCATTCGTACCTCCATTCGTACGATTGAGCAGTCTATTCGCATTGTTCAACCGCACTTGTTCATTTGCCCGACTGATCCATCCGCATTATAGTCGCACGATTGAATCAACCGCATTGTTCAATCGCCCGAATAGCCCTATCGCATACCTTCATTTGCACTAATAAAATATTTTGGTTTAAATTTTAAGTTTATATCAACGGAAGACCAATACTCAGCATTCACAGGAGGGAGAGACTCACGTATACAGAACTTACTGCTACTGGAGAATGAAGTAGGGAATCATAATAAACCCCCAAAGTTTATCATGTTAGACGAATACCCACAATGGAAGCAACGTTTCGAGGTCTACTTAAATGGAGTAGATCCCAATCTGTGGGAATCTATAGAGACGGGGTATAGCATGCTAGTCGGAGCTGATGGCGTCAAACTCACACTTGGTGGCATGACTGATGGACAGAAAGTACAATACAATGCTGAAAAGAAAGTCTATGCTTTGCTTACACAGTCTATTCCGAAGGATATTTTCCATCAATTCTCGGAGTATACACAAGCAAAGAAATTATGGGATGCGTTGGAAAAGAGGCATGACGAAAATGCATCACTCAAGGCCATAGAGGCTAAGGCTTTGTAGAAGGATTTTGACAACTTCTCTTCAATAGGTAAAGAAAGCCTGGATGACGTTATTGATAGATTCTACCACTTGATGAGTGAGATGCACACTCACAGAATAACGACGTCAATGGAGGACAAAGTGTCTAACTTTGCAGATGGGTTGCCGGAGAAATGGGTTTCATTTGTCTCCAACCTCAGACAGAATGGTATGCTAACGAAGTTAGATATCAATGACTTCATTCTGAAACTGAGAGAGGAAGAGCTTAGGATGAAGTATAGAGCACAAAAATCTTCCTATGATTAAAACCCAGCCCTGTACAATGCGACTCCTCATGCCAAGACATCTGGAGCACCACTGCAGACTGCCTTTGTGTCAAGCTTAGCTGGTCCTGCTCAAGCATCCACTTCTGGGTCAGAAACATCAGGGTCATCTGGTACCCAATACATTGTACCTGAAGCCAATGCAGCAAAGCTAAAGACCAAAAAATTCGGTAATGTGACAGTTGAGGTGGCTAAAGAGCACATGAATCTGTTAGCTGCAGTAGTCCACTATTGTGATGGAATAATTGTTGGAAAGATAGGGAACTGCAACCTGGCTGATGAGGATTACGAGTAGGTGGACGAGATGGAGCTGGAACAGATGGGTATCATGTGGGCCTTAGCAAGTGCTATCCGACGTGCTAAGAAGTTTGTCAAGAAAACTGGACAGAACATGGTTGAAACTAAGGACACAACCTTTGGCTTCGACAAGTCAAAGGTGACTTGTTTCAGCTGTGGTGAGAAGGGACACTTCAAATGTGAGTGTGTGAAGCCCAAGAAGACTGGAAATGGGAACCTGTTCTCATCCTTTAATCGTCAGGATAAAGCCACTAGCAGTCCTACTTCATAAGGCAAGGATCCTAAAGCGTTGACTGCTCACGATGATGAAGGATAGGAATGGAGCTTTCGGTTTGTCTCACCAGGAGATACATGTGTCCCTAGTTTCTTAACTTAATGTAATGTTTTATTGTCTTACACATATGTTATAGTTGGGTACTTAATGAAATGCAAATGTTTTGGTTATGTTTATAATGTTTAATATTTCATTAATGAGTTGTTTAACGCTTATTGAATTGATTATGTAGGTTTGTGGTTGTTTGAACTAATATAAATAATGTAATGATAATTTAATACATTCAAACTTAGTAATATGAAGTTATCATGCGAATGGCCCATGCTAATGGACCATAAGCATGAACAACTTCATGCGAATGACTCAGTCGCACGACTAAACCAGGAGACTAG
>BJCM01111802.1:0-17304 GCA_018326385.1 Flaveria bidentis | reverse complement strand
AGTTGACTTCTTAGTGGGCTTTGAGGTTGAGGGATGTGTGGAGGTCTGTGGGGTTCCCGGATTTGTCTTGGGAGCCTTGCATTCCCTTACAAAGTGACCCAGTTGGTTACAGTTGTAACACTTTGCCTTGGTCTTGTCAAACCCAAACTTGCTGGTAGTTAGGTTTTGAGGGAAGTGCCTTCCAGTTCTCTTAAAGAACTTCTTCGCTCTGTAAGTTAAGAGAGCCATCTGTTTGACAATGTCCATGTACTCTACATCGTCTGGACTGAAACACTCAAGATCATCAAAACAGTATGGAAAATCACCTGAGTGCCCACTTCCTGAGACAAAGGCACAACTTTCCTGGAAGGAGTTGTGTTGAGCCTGTTGAGACCTTGGAGTCTCACGGAAAGTGATGTATGGTCCAGAAGAGTAGGATGGCTGCTGGTAGGTCAGGTAATGCTGAGGTTGTAGGGTTAATGAGCCTTGAGCAACCATTAAAGCGTTGCTAGCAGGAAGACTCATGGGTCTGCTAGTTTGGTGGCCCTTCTTACTTTCCATCTCTAGGCAATATCCATCAAGGATGCCATAAAGTTCAGTCATGGTAAGAGTGTTCAAGTTTTCTGTTCTCTTGATAGAGACACAGTAGAATGTCCACTCATTGGGAAGAACACTCATGAACTTTCTGGTAAGATCTCTGAGTTCAGGAGTGATCTTCATAGACTGAAGAGAAGAGATAAGATCCATGTACCTGAAGTACTGCTGGTTGAGGGTCTCTCCAGCAATATGAGTGAAGTTCTCGAACTGCTGCTGCAATGAGTCCTTCTTTGAGTCGTTGGAGTTTGCATACATCTGGGCAAGTGCATCGAACAATTCTTTGGCAGTTTTGCAATGCTCGGACCCCACCATAATAGAGTTCGGTATTGTAGTCATGAGAATAGTCATAGCATTGCTGTTGATGTCCATCTTCTTTCTGTCTTCATCAGAATAGTCTTCGACAGCCTTTTCTATCATGGCATCGTTTCCACCAGGTGATGCCACCTTTGGCTTATACGGGCCATTGACAATGGAGTTCCACATTTTGCTGTCTTGGTATCTCATGAAGCCTTCCATTCTTCTACTCCAAGACCTGAAATTTTTAGGGGTAATGATGGGAGCTTTTGTCATTGTTCCCATCTCTACCTCGGATTTGTTAAGGGCCATTTTGAGTGAGTGAGTTAGTAGGGAGGAGTGAAAACAGGTTGATTTGGATGGTTAGATCACGCAATCAAGAGCCTAAGCTGTTCTGATACCAATTGCAGGATTGATGTTTGTCACTAAACACAATTATTTCCCTCAAACTCACCTAGAACAACACTCTAGTATGGAAAGAATCCATAAGAGTTTATCACAATATAGAAAGTAATACAAAACACAGAAAGTAATTTTCAAGGTACTTTTATATATTGCTTCTCAACTCAATAATACAAGACTATTACAAGTAGTTGTTTTAATGAGTTACAAAGGAGAACCTATATATAATACTACCTACAGCCGAATATACTTAGATACCAGTTGGGATCCTTTAGCAAAAGCCTATACTACAAGACTATAGTTTAAGGTATCTCAGATAAAGCCTTATATGAGATATGATAGTCAGGACATGTCCCTGAGTTACCTTTTGTCACCAACTAAAGTTGGTAACCTGTACTATCATAAAAGGTAAATAGTGGAATAAAGTATGGTCAACTACATGGCTCTTTAGGAAAAGGCCATGCTGTATCAGAAGTCTGCAGCGGAGTGTTAGAGAGCACACTTGTGTCCACTGGTTCATAGCAGTGTCTTCTGAAGGTTAAATGGCTTCGGAAGAGAAAGTACTTCCGAAGGCACTTATACTTCGGAAGAGGCTGCTTCTTCCAATGCTTGGAGACTTCTTCTTTTCATGATACTTTGGAAGTGGTCTTCAGTTTATTCTTCTAAGACTTGAACTTCGGAAGAATGCACTTGTCTTTGGAAGTAGATCTTTCTCTTTGTCTTCAGAAGAACTCTACAACCTTCGGAAGTTCCATGTTAAGCTTCAGAAGCCTTTGCATGCAGCACCAACATAACTTAAGTGACATAGTTTTGGTTGCATTAGCCTTCTTCTTGATCCAACACATCCTTCTAGGTTAGCTAAACTATACACAATTGAGCGACACCCTTCATTGGGTGTGAACCTCCTTATATTTTCTTGCAAGACTTTTCATTCTTTTATTCATTCTTTCTTTACGTTCCACTTTTCATTATCATTAACTTCCAATTTCATTACATAGTACTTTATGTTTATTAGCATTAACACACCACATAAAGCCATGTAAAAAATACATAATAAGGAACATATTAAAAACATACCAAAAATGTTTAACATCATCACACACCATTATATAATATCATATAATAGCATACGTCATCCCGAGGAATATCCCTAGTTGTAGCCTAAAAACCCCTTTTTCCCAAACTTTTCAGAATAAATTCTAAGACTTTAGGCGCATGGGCACTATGCAAGTGCATGTTAACACTTTGGCGCATAGGGAAAACTTAGGCGCATGGGCAAGTTTTGGGTGCATGGGCACTATATAGGCGCATGGCCAACACTTAGGCGTATGGACAGTTTGGGCTCATAGCCACTATTTGTGTGCATAGACAACACTTAGTTGTCTTGACAACATTCTAGGCGCATCGGCACTATGCTGGCGCATGGGCCTAACTTAGGCACATGGTACTTAGGCGTTCGGGCACTATGGGGCAAATGGGGGCACTTAGGCATTTGGCAGTATCTTAGGTGCATGGTTACTATTTAGGCGCATGAACAACTAACTTGTAACTAACATCATTTTCAGTCCCCAAATCTTCATTTTAACTTGTTCTAAGCCTAATTCTAACATACTAAGCATCAAAACAAGCCTACAAACATGAACATCATCAAAAATCTATCAAAATCAAACACCCACCCAAACGGGTACACACACATACACGGATAAACACCCACATTTAATAAAAACGTTACAGCTGTTGGAGCTTTAGAAGATAGTCTATATTATGAGCATAGTCAAAGTCAACAAAAGTCAACGTCACGGTCAAAGTAAAAAAATTCAAACCGACACATTCGAGATGAGGAACCGAGATGAGACGTTGAAGATTTAGATGACTAGGAGTTTTATTGTAATAAATATATTTTGTGTGAACAAAATATATTTTATTTTGGTTTTAGTCCTTTTTATGCTTAATATGTAATTTTGTATTAATTAGCCTAAGTCTAGAGAGTTAAATGCAATTAGTGAATATTAGTCTAGACTATAAATAGCCGCCGGACAAAAAACCTTACGTAACCCAGCCAATTTTTTTGCTAAACCCTAGCCGCCGGACATGCCCTTCCACCACCACCACCCTCAACCGCCACTTCTGGCAACCACCGCCGGCAACTGCCGTGTGGGTGGAGCAGCTCGCCGAAATCCCATAGCTCTTAGATTTTGTTGATAACCGTATATACATGCATCATGAGAATATCTATTATAAAAAAACCTGCAGAAACATTTACACAACTTAAAGCCTCACCTAGATTTCATAGATCGGTCTTGTCGATAACCACAATCACCTTTGCCCCATGGACCACCACATAAACTCATCGTCTATGCTCTATGTTTACAACCTTCTTGCAGCTGCTGCTACTTGATTCTGAAACCACCATCATCGTCGTCGGGAATACGGGTCAAGATCTATCTAGAGACACCCCCTCTCACCACCAGGTGCTCGCCGGAGTGCCTCACGCGCCACCACTGCTAGTGGTCATCTAGTCGCCGGAGGAGACTACAACTACAACACAACCACGCACTACCATTATCATCAAGGCCCACTCCACCATCGCTGGTCACCTTATTGTTGTTGGATTCTAGCGTTAGCACCACTGTGACCACAAATACACCTAAGTAATCACCACCATCGTCCTTAGGGGCTCGAGATCTACCCGAGGACACCCTTCACTCGCTGTCACTTGTTACCGGAGACTCGCCGGAACGGATCCCGCCGGAACCTAGCTTCATCCGCCTCTCTCTCTCTAACACACTTAAGTGTGCGTTTTGTGTGGAAGTTAGAGTTGGGTTAGGGTTTATATATGTTAATGGGCTAGGTTGTGTAAAATTGGGTTTTCAATTGGGTTAAGGAAATTGGGCTGATTTTTTTTAAAAAAAATTTGATGTGTGGACTGGGTTGTCTCAAACAATTAGGCTCAACAATCAAGTTAGGACTAACAAAGTTAGGCTCATTAAAAATCAAAAAAATTAACTAGCTAGGATTTCTCAAACAATTAGGCTAACTATTGACCCTAGTTGTTAAGATTTTCTAGCGTGTCATTTAAAAAATAATGATTTTCCCAGGGGAGAATTATTTTACAAATTTTGGGAAAAATATTTTTGGAGGGGTTAATTGCAATTGCGCAATGTTTGATAATCTAACAATTGCACAATGTCTGGCTTTTGCAGAACTGTTTAAATCCTTCAAATCTGAGAATCTAACAATTGCACAATGTCGGTTTAATAATTTTGCAGCATTAAAGAATGAAAGGATGTCTGATTTTCTTGATCGTTTTCTATTGGTGGCAAACAATCTGAAGAAGTTTGATGCCCAATTGGGAAATCATGAACAAGTTCTATGATTGTTTGATTCCCTCACATCAGAATGGAGCTCACACGGAAAGTCGATTAAACGAGATAGAGGTTTTCGGGATTACAAACTAATGGAGGTGATCAACAAACTGAAAGAAATGGAGTTGGATAACAAACGTCGTGAGTTCTATGAAGCGACATATCTAACTCCAAAGATCACTTCAAACTCTAAAGAGAAACAAGAAGAGAGATCAGATGCTAGCACCAATTCTGACGGTCTACCGAAACCTAGAATTGAAGAGGTACAAGAGGAGCTTAAGCAATCATCAATGGGTAAAGGTGGGGTTGAGTTGAATGATGAAGTTTTTGATGCTGAGAAGGAAGAGGAATGGAAGCAAAATACCAGAGTTTGCAACTGCGAGAAGGCTCTTACTGCTAAAAGAGTTATCGTGGATCTTCCATACGAGACAGTTCAGGAAGTTCAGGATATGTGTTCTTCTGCTTGCAAAATCAGGCTATTTGGTGTGTATAAAGCTAATAGGTCACTTTTAGACAACCAAAAGGAATTAACCACGATAAACACAGAACTTAAAAAGAATGAAGCCAAGTATTTCATAAAATTAAGTGAAGTTTTAAAAGAAAATGATCATTTAAAATGAACTCTTCTTGAAAGAAATATTGAAATTAATCTTTTAAACGAAAGAGTCACCTTGGCTGAATTTGAAACAAGCAAGCTTAAAACAAAGCTTGATAGGTGGACCATATCTAGAATGAAACAGGAAGAGCTACTATGTAAACAAAGGGGAGCTAGGATTAAAACGGGAGTGGGTTGTGGTGAAAATTTATACATCTATCCACATCCTAGCACTCATTGTTACTATCCCATGCCTCAACCTCATCAATCTAATGATTTGATTGAAGATGCTGAAACTAATAGTTTACATGCAGGTTTAAGCAGCGTTAATCTTAAAGAGGTTAGAGATGTGCAGGATTCTCTTGTAGGTTTGGGATTCCTCAGGCAAGGATCTGATAAGAAGATGACGATTCCACTTCTAATGCTCCAACACCAATATCAGTTGCTTCTCCAACCTTCTTCAACAAATTCAAAACAGGTAATATTCCATCATTTGTTCCTGTCAGGTTTGTTAAAGAAGGAACAGTTGTCGAATCATCAAGCAATCAGAATCCTATAATGAAAGCCGACACAATAAGAGGTGTCAATCAAGATCCGTAGGAGAAAGATCTTTGTATACGAGATTGGATAAGCTCAGATGATGAATCAATCACAGTGGAGCATGTTGGTTCCTCACAGATCAAGATATCTCTTGACATTATCAAGTCTCAAAAGCTTCCAAAAGCTGAACCAAGACCTATACGAATCTCTTCTCCAATTGCGAAACAACCCAGTCAATCAGTGAAGATCTCATTCCCTAATCAGCATAGCAAATGCCAAAACAAGCAAGAATCTGCTACAAGCTCAAAGCAATCCTCATCCCTTCCTACATCACACTGGTCAGTCAAGCATCAAAAGCCCTCCAAGGCTTGTTTTGAGTGTGGAAAAGAAGGTCATGAGGTAAAGAAGTGCCCTTAAAGACTTGCTTCGAATGGTAAAGGCAAAACAAATTGCTCCTCTGAATGTAAGTCTAAAAATAATGTTCCAGACTGTAAAGGCAACACGGGTTGCTTCTCTGGATCAAGAGGTAAAATGCACACATCTTTGAATGGTTGGATGAAAAACCCTCCATCCAAAACTTTTCATGTGATGTCTTCAAGCTTGACAAAGCTCTTTATTGCATCAGACACCCAAGAAGTAGTATGAGACACTATCTGAGTATCTTTGCAAACATGGATACAGGAGAGGTACTACAAATGGAACAAGATAAAATATATTTATTACAATAAAACTCCTAGTCATTTAAATCTTCAACGTCTCGTCTCGGTTCCTCGTCTTGAATGTGTCGTGTTTGACTTTTGCGTTGACTTTGACTGTGATGTTGACTTTTGTTAAAACATGCATTTCCAGCTCTAACAACATGCATTTCTAGTGCCAAAAAAAGTTAAAACATTTAAAAATGGGGATCTAGAACTCACCTCTTACAACTTTCGAGCAAGACTTCTTCAAACCCGAATGCTTATGAGTTCAAAAACCTAAAACACACACACGAACACAAAACCGGACACACAAAAACACATAAGCATATAACCGAGGCTGAAAATCAGCCAAGAACACCATAAACACTAGAAACTAAACTAAATCTAGCTCCTTCTTCTTCTTCTCTCTAAAACCTGAAAATTTTCTCCTTTCTCTCTCTAGAAATCGTATGAAGAAAAGTTGATGGAACATGGGTGTGGGCGGCCACACCCACATTATACAAAATATTATAACATTTTGTCCTTTTTACACTTTAACCCCTTGACTTGGGTTTTATTTCTTTTCTTCCTTTTATATCACTTTTTCTCTTCATTTCATTTCTTTTAA
Organism: Flaveria bidentis; assembly: GCA_018326385.1. Taxonomy (NCBI): domain Eukaryota; kingdom Viridiplantae; phylum Streptophyta; class Magnoliopsida; order Asterales; family Asteraceae; genus Flaveria; species Flaveria bidentis. The sequence goes on along the minus strand of BJCM01111802.1, from coordinate 10,227 downwards.
AATTTTCGGGTGTTAGACAATAGGCCACTGAGGCTTATCAATGGTGACAATTTTGAATATTGGGAACATTGTTTGACAGCCTTCTTCTACTATACCGATCACAACCATTGGGAATTAATTGACAATGGCCGACTTACTCCTACCATCATTGTCAGTCAAACTACCTCACAAACACTACTGCATCAACCTTTATAGAAAGAGACCTTAAGTTAATAGACCATGATTAGAAAGCATTCAAAGCTTTAACACTATGTCTATTTCAAGACATCTATAACTGTTTTGCTGAACACAGGAGTACAAAATCCTTGTGTGATTCTTTATGTGAGTTTTATGATGGTATTGAAGACTTGAAGAAGGACAAGAGAGCCCAAGCTGAAAAGGAGTTTAATTCATTTGTTGGACACAAAGATGAAAGCCTTACTGACTTTACCAACCGATTTCTTACTATTTCAAGAAACATAAAGAAATACGATGAACAACTAAGCAATCATGAATAGTAACAAAATTCTTGGATTCTTTGCCATCAAAAATGGAGCTTGCAAGTCAGATTGTTAAAGCAAGAAAGGAATTTTACTGATTATAAGCTCATGGATGTAATCAACAAACTGAAGTCATTTCATTTGGATATGAAAAGGAGAAAATACAATCAATACATGGTGCCATTTTCAATTTATCCATAAAATGGTGCATTAATTTCATTTTTTTGAAAACTCTTTAATGTATTGTGCAACTTATGGTGGGTCTTCTAGATATGGTGTGCCAAGTAGTTCTTGTAGTGGATCATCAAGTGTTAGTTCAAGGTCAACTACATCAGTCACTACTCAAGTTCCATCTAAAACAATGACACTATTTGGAATGTTTGTACAAAGTTCTCAAGCTTTGGTTACAGGGGAGTTGAAATGTAAAGGAATGACCATGGAGGATATTTATCAGGTAGACCCTAATGACTCGGAAGAAATATATATCCAATGGTAGATGCCAATGCTCATGTTGCGTGCACGAAGGTCTATCAAAATCAAAATCAAAACTTGGATATGACAAGTCCAAATTGAGATGTTTTAATAGAAAGCAATTAGGCCACTTCAAATAAGAATGTCCATATCCAATCATCACTGAATCGGGAACGTCTAGGACTTTAAAAGTCAACCCGATCACCGAAAAGGAAGAAGCCAAGCTAAAGAAGGAAAAATCACTAATCTCAAACTTTGATTAGGGTTCTAAAATAGAAGAAACTGAAGAAGAAATTAACAATGCTATGATGGCTGAGGTGGTAGAAATTGATGTTGATTCATTTGAATATTTTGAGTCTTTTAGGGATTTCATGTGTGAAATTCAAGATGGTGAGGTTTGTGAGGATAAGGTACAAGATGTTCAATCTAATGAGAAAAAGGTAGTTGAGGTTGGTGAAGAGAAGGTTTACTATGAAGCTGTCAAGTAAAAGGTGATTGTTTGTGAAGCTGCTGAAGTTAGAAAATCACAAGAATTTGAAGCAAGTGATGTGAAGTCGGAGGTTTGTGATAAAGGAAAGGAATAGGAAAGTCAAGCTAAGGAAGCAAGGAATAAAGCCATGGATGAGGAAGAATAAAAAAAGAATACTCACATCTCTCGGTGCGAAAAAGCCCTAGTTGCTGAAAAAGTAGTCATGGGACTTACGAGGGAATTCAAGACGTGTTCTCCTTCATACGAAATTCGTTTATTTGGGATTTAAAACAAATTAACATAGAAATTAAAACAAATGAGTCAAAATATTTTCTTAAGTTAATTGAAGCTTTAAGGGCAAATGAGCATTTAAAAAGAAAAATTTTGGAAAGAAATCTTGAAATAAATGCTTTGACGGAATGTGTGGCACTTGCTGAACTTGAAACAAGCAAATTAGAAACCAAACTTGAAAAGTGGACAGTCTTTGGGATGAAACATGAGGAGCTTTGCAAGAAACCACGGGAGTTAGAATTAAGATGGGTTTGGGAAGCAAAGAAACTACTCGTGTTTATCCTCCTCCAAGTAGTTATTGTTATTCTCCTATGCCTACACCTCATCCAACTAATATATTAATTCAAAAAGATACTAAAAATTTGTATGCATGTTTAGAAGGAGTAAATTATAAGGACATTCATGAGGAGTATGATTATGTTGCAAGTAGGGGTCTAGGCATCTATAATATTAACATTTAAGATTCCATTAAGTCTTTAATAGACAATAATTTAAGTAAATTTGTTTCCCAAAGGTCTATTATAGACAATGGCATGTGTAGTTCTAGCTCTAGTCCAGCTTTTTCATATTCAATTTCTTATGAATGAAATCATGATGTTTCAAATGCTTGTGTTAAAGAAAATGATGTTTGTTCAAGTAAAACTTCAGATAGAAAAATAAAACCAAATTGTTTTAAAAAGTTATTCTCTCATCCAGTCCCATCTTTTACCCTAATCTGGATTTCTAAACCTAAAAAAAATGAAACAACTTTTTCAAATGTCAGCAATATTAATATAAATGATTTAGAATTTGCCACAATTAATGTTGCTAAAGAAACATCAAGAGAATCCTGTAACTCTTAACTCCTATAGCGATTCTGATTCATATATGTCTGAATGTGAGGAAAATATTTTAATAAATCAAGTTCCCGTTATAAAATGTAAAACAAAGGTTTAAAATCTCAATGTCGTAGATGTAGAAAAGAAGATCATGTAATAAAAACTGCCCTGAGTGTGTTAGTAGAAATGTAATAATCATTCATTAGGAAGTAGATTAAATCATTTTGAAGATAATTTTTTTTGTAAAAATTCTTTTGTTCCGAGACCTAAGTTAGTTACGACTTGGGACCCAATTTTCAAATGTTAACAACTTTTTATTATGTTCATATGCCAGGATCATTTAAGAAAAGTTGTCAATAGCTTCTAGCATGTTGATTGCAGATGTTCAAAGCATATAACCGGGTTGAAGGACCTACTTAAAAATGATCACATCATAAATGGAGGAAATGTTCCATTTTCCGGAGACAAGTAGGGTGGAAAGATGATTTGTCAGGAAGAAGTCTCAAATGGTTCCTTGACTCTAGAGAAAGTGAACTATGTTTCGGAGCACACATACAATATGTTGATTCAATCTTTGATAAAGACATTTTCGTGATGTTTATGTGAAACGAATTCTTGTTTCTCAAACTAGAGTTTATTATTCCTAAATATTTAGTGATCACACGTGCTCCAATAAAGAATGATACTTATCTACTAGATATGGGATCAAATAAATCCACCTCCACTATGACATGTCTCCTGTCAAAAGCTTCATCTTCTGAATCCTTCTTGTGGCATTGATGATTAAGACATGTTAATTTTAAAAATATTAATAAGTTGGTTAAAACAAATCTTGTTATGGGGCTACCACTAAAAAATTTCTCTATGGAAAAAAGTTGTAAGGCCTCGTTCCCGGAACACTTAGAGTTGGGTTTCATAGCATGAAACATTTAAAACATGATATTTTGTAGCGGAATTAAACTCTTCATATATAACTGTATGTACATGACAAAACATTATTTTTTTGTAGTTGTATCACAAAAACTTGCTAATTACAATCATTAGCTTAAAATCTAGAATGCCAGACTTTGATCTTTCCAATAGCTATCTCATCCATGTCTGGACTCCTCAGCTGCATCATTACCTGCCAACTATTATGAACACAAAGTCAACTACGCCGAGCGAGTTCTAGTTTATAATAAAATACTTATTCATACATTTCAAAACCTTTACATTTAGTGAGTGGTCATTCATCATTACATACATATCATCATATTCATGTCTTATCATTCGTTTCACTTTCTTTCACTTCATCATAAATGAGATTGCACAAAGCAAGAGCTCCCTGTTGACTAAAAAGAAATGTCGATCCCTGTCGATACACATCATCATGGTAGCTAACCCCCGACAGTTGATCCACACTACAAAGCACATACCCCGCTCATGAATATGGATCCATTATCATACATCAAACACACATAAGTGAAGTCCATTGCAAGACTTTTCATCATCATACGGGCTCGGGGTAACATTCGTTAAGTTCCACTTCTTATTAATATTATATTTTCCTTCCCTTTATATATTACTTTACTTATTACACATATATCATTCAAGTAAGGCTTTCATAAAAATCTTTTTCATCACAAGAGAAAGTAGCTTAAGGCATCATAATAAATGGTAAACCTCATAAATCATCATAAGAAGGAACATTCAAATCACTTATCCTATCAAGCACTAGCTTACTATTAATCGTACTTCATGTATAGTAATAATACATTTTAAGGCTAACAGCAGAAAAGTCATATAGTTAAGTTTGAACATCATGAAGGTATGCATAATAGTCCCAAAAACCATAGAAAACTTTGTAATGTGCATAACAGCCCCAAAAACCGTTGAAAACTTTGTAAAAGAGGGGCTAGAACTCACTTGGTCTCCGTAAATAACTTCACCTAAAGTATGCTCGCTTGGGTTTGTGAAAAGTTTATCAAAGATTGTTTAACCATTTAAACAAAAACGCATCTGAAATATGAACATATATATTATGTTTAGATTAGAAAATTAACCATTTAAATAATCAAGATAACAAACCCAAGAACAAGGATCATGTATATGTGAAACAAAATGCTATCAAACATAAACAACCATAGGGTGTTCTTAGAATACAACCTTTCTAAAAACAAGAAGATGAGATGGATGTAAGATGAAGGAGATGATGTTCTTGAATGGAAGCCTCCAAAGAAGAAGACATCAAGCTTGTATACCCACAAGCTCTTGCCAAACACCTAACTTGTTAGGGAGTTGAACACCAAATCTCTTCTTCTTGCAAACCTGAAAATCAGCCAAGACAAACTTCAAAACCAGCCAACAAATTCGAATTTTTCAGCCAAGAGAAGGAAGAAGAGAGAGCCTTTTGCATGTGTGTGACAGAGAGTGTGTTAGGATAGAGTGCAAGAGTGTTTAAGTCTTGTATTAAAACAAGACAAAATGGAATCCCAAGGACTCCACAAGGGCGGCGGAAATGTGGTTTAAAATGGGTTCCCATCCATTTTAATTTTATAAAACTTTACACTCTTTAATCCATAAGTTTAAAAATTAAAACCCTTTGAATTTTATAACATGAACACACTTTTATTTATTATTATTTAACCCACTTAAAGAATAAAACAAATAATTTCTCATGAACAAATTATCGATATAATGTTGTTCTATTTCAAAAGCAAGGTTTTAGAAAACCCATTTCTAAATTGGTGTCAATATTTATTTGTTTGATCTTATCAACAAATAAATATTTATTGGTGTTTTTTTGTTTAGCTTGTTATTGGGTATGACCCAACTTGGATCATAACATACTAACCACATCAATCTTGTACATGTCTTGGGCATACAAGATCAAACAATCTCCCACTTGCACAAGATTTATAGAAGATTGATGCAAGCAGTAAATACCGCCTAACAATAGTTTACTACCCTTAATACATATGAATAAGTGCCATTCAAAAACATCATCTCTTTCAAGTACCTTACTTGAAAGACACAGAGTGATCATGGATGTCACGTTAACTCCCAAAGACATAGAGTGATAATTTTTCATTGATTTAACATCATCAGGCCTTAGACATCTTACTCTCAACGAGTAGGGACAAATCCCATCCTAACTACATATTTCTCTCACTATAACCTCGTATTATACCTGAACTCAGCCTTATGTATTGCCATGTTTCATAACAGCAAAGAACTAAGTCAAAGTACAATATTTAGTAAATATCAAGACCCAATATATATCTCAGGTCAGAGGATACCAAATGATATTCGCCTTCACTCAAATTTACTTATGATCAATTAAGAAGATTATATGTAGTAACATTTGAGATGCGGTTCAGTTCAATATTTGTATCCCACAAATATCTATGAACCTTGGCAACAATTCTATGCTCTGTATTCATCCATAAGAATATCTACCAATCCAAGTTCATAATAGTCTTACCCTCGTACTTGTTCGGCAATGAATTTCTTCAACCATGCAGCTTTTTGAGCTGCTAATGAAGCAACCATGTATTCTGACTCTATAGTTGATAATGCCACCATATCTTGCTTAGAGCTCCTCCAAGAGACTGGACCTCCATTCAAGATGAACATGTATCCCGATTGTGATCGTGAATCATCCCGATCAGTTTGGAAACTCGTATCCGTGTAACCTTTTACCACAAGTTCCTCCTCACTAGATCCATAGATTAGGAACATATCTTTTGTCCTCCTTATGTACTTAAGTATGTTCTTAAAACCCATCCAATGACTATTTCCAGGATTTTGCTGGTATCGGCTTGTTATGTTCAAAGCGCATGACACGTCTGGCCTAGTGCATATAATTACATACATGATAGATCCTATAGCAGACGCATACAGTATTCCATTACCGTTCCTTTCTTAGAGTTTTTTTGTCTTGAACCTTTTCAAGATCTTATCAATGTATGCACTTTGATTTTAACCTATCAATCATCTTTATCTATCCCTATAGATTTTTATTCCCAAAATATAGGCGGCTTCACCAAGATCCTTAATAGAAAAACAGCTTCCATGCCACGCTTTTACACCCTCCAAGGTTGTAATGTCATTTCCAAATATCGACATACAATACTAGGAAAATGATGATGCTCCCACTAGCTTTCTTATATAAACATGCTTCATCAAAATTTTTGATGAACCCAAATTTTATTACCTCTTCATCAAAACGGTGCATTCCAACTTCTTTATGCTTGCTTCAATCCATAGATTGATTTATTTAACTTGCATACTTTGTCAGGATGTTTTGGATCGACAAAACCTTCAGGCTAAACCATATAGACATCTTCTTCAAGATATCCATTTAGAAAAGCAATTTTGACATCTATTTGCCAAATCTCATAATCATAATGAGTAGTTATGGCAAATAATATCCTAATAGACTTTAGCATTGCAACTGGCGAGAAAGTCTCATCATAATCAAGCCCTTGAGTTTGAGTGAAACCTTTTGCTACAAGTATAGCTTTATGTGTATCCAAGTTTCCATGCATATCGGTTTTCTTCTTGAAAACCCACTTACTTCCAACTATCTTGGAGTTAAGAGGTGGTTCAACCAAGTCCCACACCTTTTTGTCGTACATGGATTGCATCTCAATTTTCATGGCTTCAAGCCATTTGTCACAATCCAAATTGGACATTGCATCACGATAAGTGGTTGGTTCATCAAAATCTACCACATAGCATCATCTACGAAAAATCCATATCTTCAGGTGGATTACTAATTCTACAGATCTGTGAACATTTTGTGTGTATTGATCAACTATTTGATCATCCTCAACATCCTCATGTTTAGTGCTAGCATCAACCAAACGTGTATCGGTTTGTGGTTCTTGATCCTCCTCAAGATCCACTGTTCTACTGCTTGTTTCTTCCATAAGGAACTTAGCTTCTAAGAACTCAACCTTCTTAGTAAGAAACTCCTTTTGTTCCAATGGATCATAGAAATAATATCCCATAGAATCTTTAGGATATCTAATGAAGATACTCTTAGTGGAACGGCTTTCTAACTTATTTAAGGTAGGAGTCTTAACATAAGCCTCATATGCCCATACCTTTAATTATGATAGTGATGGAACCCTTCCATGCCATATTTCAAAAGGTGTCTTTTCCACTTTCTTGGTTGGAGCCATATTCAAAATATGGGCCGTAGAGAGCAAAGCAAAAGCCCAAAATGAAAGAGGCAATGAACTTCTCGCCATCATAGATCAAACCATGTCCAATAGAGTTCGGTTTCTCCTCTCGGACACACCATTGTGTTGTGGTGTTCATGGTGGAGATAGTTGTGAGATAATCCCACAATTTCCAAGATAATCTCTAAAAGTATCACTTAGGTATTCACCTCCTCTATCGGTGCGGAGAATTTTTATTGACTTGTTGAGTTGATTTTCTACTTCATTCTGGAAAAATTTTAACATTTCAAAAGCTTCATCTTTGTGTCTTAACAAGTACAATGCCCATATCGACTATAGTCATCGGTAAAGGTAATGAAGTATCTTTCATTGTACCTAGTCATTGGCTTAAAAGGACCACATACATTCGAATATGTGATAACTAATAAATCTTTTGCCCATTCGGATTTGCCACTAAAAGGTGCCTTAGTCATTTTACCTTGTAAACAAGATTCACATACATCAAATGAATCATATTTACTTGATTTTAAAAGACCATTCTTTTGAAGTGTTTGTATCTGCTTCTTGTTACTCAAAGATAGGTGTTATTCAAATCCAATTTCAGCCTTTTTGTGGTGGTTTGGTACAATGAGCTATCATATAATGTGTTTTCACGAGCCAATTCATAAATACCATTAATAGGAATAGCCTTAAAATAAAACATATCATTTAAAGAAACATGAATTTCATTTTCAATAAATGTCATAACACAACCATATTGTCTTAATTGGGAAACTAAAATAATGTTCCTAGTCAAACTAGGAGCATACAAAACATTGTTCAAAATTGCTTCCAAACTATTTGGAAGCTTCAAGATGTAATCTCCTCGGCCTTCAACTTGAACTTTTGCCTCATTCCCCATGTAGAGGCTTACATCCCCTTTCTTGAAGTCCTTACTTCTTTTGAACCCCTGCAACAAATTGCAAATATGAGTTCCACATCTGGTATCTAATACCCATGTGTTAGAGGATATTAAATTAAGATCAATATGAATCATGAAAATTGTACCTGAGGTTTGCATGGCATCCCTCTTAGCTTGCAACTCCTTGAGATGGACATGACAATTTCTTGCCCAATGTCCTATCTCCCCATACTTAAAGCATGGGTCATTCGAAGAAACCATTTGCTTCTTCTCTGTTGGTTTTGGTGGTGGCATTCTTACCACTCCCTTTCCCCTAACGTACCCTTTACCCTTGGCAACACTTTCCTTGAGTACGGGGTGAGGCCTCTTCTTGTTCTCACCTTCATTGATGGTGAGAATGGGTAAAACCTTTTTACCCATGGCTGCCTTGACTGTTTTGAGCATAGAGTGAAACTCACTTATGTTCTTGTCCCACCCGTTCATGTTATAATTCATAACAAAGTTATCAAACCTTTTTGACAAAGAGTGTAGGATCAAATCCGTAGCCAACTCTTTCGAGACGGGGCTATTTAGCCTTTTGAGGCGGTCAATATGGCTCTTCATCTTAAGTACATAAGATGAAACCGATTGGGTGTCATCCATATGACATGCATTGAGTGCTCGAAACGTTTCGAAGTGCTCTAGCCTTGCTTGTTGTTGGAACATTTCCTTCAACTGGGTAATCATGTCGTATGCTCCGTGATGTTTGTACTCCTTTTGGAGATCTGGAGTCATACATGCCAACATTAGGCAAGCCACTTGGACCAAGTCCTTAGTGTATTTCACCTAATTGTTATAGGCCTGCTTATCATCCTCATTAGGTTGATCAGGAATTGGATCATCTAAAATATATGACTGTTTCTCTTGCTTGAGAACAATTCTCAAGTTTCAAAACCGATATATAAAGTTATTATGGTTTAGATGTTCCTTTTGTAGAATGGTCCTTAGTGATAGTGAGTGAGCGGATGGGATATCATTATTTTCATTGTTGTTGGTGGCCATCTACAAAATTTAACAAAGTTCAATTTTAGTATTTGCGATATTATCTTATTTTAATAATTAAAATCCTTTTATCTGTCTTACACAATTTTAAAATTCTAGAATCCAATGTTATGTTTAAATAATGGTTAGGTGACCTTTATCCTATTATTTAAATTAACAAGGTAGTCAACGTTTTGACAATAGCAACCATTTGCAACTTTTATAGGTATGGGATCGACTTTAAACATCATATGTGTAGAGATTAATGAAGAGGTTGATGCAACCTAAACATCTAAAGTCTATCCTGCGTGCTGCACAAGTGCTATGAAGAAGAATGCTTAGGAAGTTTCACACATGCAGCAGAAATATTGTAAGTGTGAAATCTTCCAAAGCCAAGACCAATATCTTCCGAAGCCAAATATGAAGTCTTCCGAAGCCTCAGAGACAAAGTCTTCCGAAGCTTCAACTTATGAAGATAGATTTCTTCTGAAGACTTTTGACACATGCTTTATTTTATGTACTATTCCATAAAGCTGGACAACTTTCCGCTACATCTCTGTAAAGTCACCAACTTACATGAGTTGGTGAAAAGGTCCATGCTTTTGGTAAC
>BJCM01111801.1:0-11198 GCA_018326385.1 Flaveria bidentis | reverse complement strand
TTGATGAGAATGAACTAGAGAGAATGGATATCATGTGGGCCTTGGCAAGTGCAGTCAGAAGAGCTAAAATGTTTGTCAAAAGATGTGATAGAACCTAATAGCCACTAAGGACATCATGTCTGGTTTTGACAAAACCAAAGTAACATGCTTTAACTATGGTGAGAAGGGGCACTTTAAACGTGAATGTATAAAGCCCAAGAAAACAGGTAATGGAAATCCATTTCCAACCTTCAATTGTCAATACAAGGACACAATTAGAACTGCTTCCTCAAGCAAAGATACAAAGGCTCTTACAACTCAAGGTGATGAAGGACAAGACTGGTCCTTCAGGTTTGCTTCTCCTGGAGAATCAAATATTGCCTTTGTTGAAGCAGTAGATGATGGATCTGTTAGTGAAGGTGAGAGTGCAGTTCATAAAGCGATATCAAATACCGAAGAAGCTGCGAGCTTGGTAGATCACCTGGTTGAAGAAGAGCTTAGGGCAACAAGTTCAGAATCACCAGCCATTGAAGGATCCAATTCTGCCTTGATGGCTGATTCAACCGATTCATCACAGGTAAGTTCTCTAGACTAGTTATTCAATAGACATGCTTGTCGCGAATGTGATAAATTTAGAGAAAGCATTGACTTGAAATTTGCTAGGTTATTAGAACACAATGATAACTTAGTAAATGATTTACAACTTTGTAATGAAGCTAATCGTGTATTAAAACAAAATGAGTGCAGTTTTAAAGAAAAGATAGAACTTTTGGGAAAACAACTAAGGGAAACCAAGGTTATTGCCTTAAATCAGTCTAATGATATAAAGTTTTATTTAAATTCTTTAGAAGAGACCAAAAAGGAAAAAGCAGTTTTGGAAGTCGAGGTAAATTCTTTAAAACAAAAAACTGCATAATTGGGCTAGTTCTTCTCACATAGTTCAAAACTTAGTGAAAGAACGAAACAACGAGGAAGGTTTGGGGAACAAAGTAGTTGCACTACCACATGAAATCCTTTTAAATAAAAAATGTAGACCTGTAAATGACAACCCAGTAAAGGATCATGTTGTGTCCACTCCTCTGGTTAGTGATCCCGATTCCACAGTCAAACCTGTATAGAAGATCACTAGACAGAAGGAGTCTACTTTGAAGTCTAAAGGTAAAATGCCGGTGGATAATTTGGATGATGAAATTAAAAGGGTTAATGTAAGGTCAGGGTCACAAACGTCTACATCAGAACCCAAATTGACTAAACCAGTTAACCATAAACGTGTTAATCATCAAAGTCCAAATAAAGTGCAAGTTAAAGATGTGCAAAATGGTAAAACAATTAATTTTGTGAATCAGGCAGATACATCTAAAAAGGAAGTGACAAAACCCAAACAGACAAAGGTCACACCTTTACAAAACTCAAACCCACATAAACATTTTCCTCAATCCGTAGAAGGAAGATCTTGCTATAATTGTGGAAAACGAGGACATATCTCTTCTAATTGTCCTTACTATCAGACTCCCAAAAAGAAAATTGCACTTTTTGATACAAAAAAAGTTTCTCTAAATCAAGATCTAGTACTCCACCTAAGAGTATTAGGGAACCTAAAGTTCAAAGAATAAGCCAGTTGAATGTTTTTCACAAACAGGCCTTACACAAAACTGGCTTATGGAAAGAAAAATCAAGTATAGTGTCTGATAGTGAGGAGATTAAGAAGAAAGATATGCCCTCATCCTCTATAGGACAATGGGTTGACTTTATGATGTGTGATTCCTACAGGTCACCCAAGCCAGTTAAGCCTTGGGTCCCAAATCTGAACTAATAAGTTTCTTTGAATGTGCAGGGTGTCCACTACAGTGATATCACTAATACATGGATTATTGATAGTGGGGCGTCCAGGCACATGACAGGGAATTCGTCTCTCCTTTTCAACGTTAGACATATTAAAGGGGGCATGTTTCATTTGCTAGGAACAAAGGTGGTTACATCACAACACTAGACGAAGTAGTAAACAAGAAAGTTAAGTTTGACAAGGTCAACTATGTTCAACAACTATAGAACTGTTTCCCAGATCTATGCTAAAGGATTTAAAGTTGTATTTTATAACAAGAAGTGCTACATGTTGAAGAAGGACTATGTAATTGAGGAGGATATTCTTATGTCAACTTCAAGATACAACGATTTGTATGTCTTGGATCTATCAAAAGCCTCCACAATTGACCACACGGTTCAATGCTTCTTGTCAAAGGCAACTGAAAGGGATTCAATCTCCTGGCATAGGAGAATGGGACACATTAATCCAAGGAAGATGAATCACTTAGTCTGAAATGATTTAGTGAATGGTGTAATTGTCAAAAACTTCCAACTTTCGGATTTTTGCATAGTGTGTAAGAAAAGGAAACAGACCAAGAAGGCTCACAAGGCAAAGAAATTTCATTCAATTAATCTTCCTTTTGAGTTTCTACACATGGATCTGTTTGACCCTATCAATACAAAGAGCATTTGCTGGTGACCTGTATTTCTTGTAGTAACGGATGATTACTCAAGGTTCTCTTGAGTGATGTTTCTGAAAGCCAAATCAGAAACTTTTGAATCATTGAAACAGCTGGTTACTACTTTGGAGTCACTCTACAGGCTGAAAGTAAGACAGATCCGATTAGACAATGGAACTGAGTTCAAGAATCAGTGGATGGAGGCATACTGTAAAGAAAGGAATTGTACATCAATTTACCTCTGCCTACACTCCATAGATGAATGGCATTGCTAAAAGGAAGAATCAGAGCTTGATAGAGACTCCCAGAACAATGCTAGTTGACTCAAAACTACCTATTCAATTCTTGAATGAGGCGGTGGCTAATGCTTGTTACACGCTTAATCGAGTCTTAGTGGTCAAACGACATGGGAAAACATGTTATGAACTGCTCCAGCGACGTAAATCCAACCTAAAGTATCTAGAACCGTTTGGTGCACCATGCATGCTGCTGAAGAAAACTCAGACAGGAAAGTTTAGTGAGAAGGCAGAAGAAGGTATCTTTCTCGGATACAACATACTAGAAAAGAAAAGAGAGTTTATAACAACTCAACGGGTCAGGTAGAAGTGTGGTGCAACGTTGATGTTCAATGATTCACCACCCCCTGCTGGAAAAGGACCCTCCTTCTTCTTTGAATATGTGGGTTTCTTTAAATCCTTCAATCTATATCCTTCTCCCACTAATGATGAGTTGTCAGCAAGGATGATGTATGATGTTCTAAACACACCACCACAAGACTCGATGACATCGGTTCCACTAGCCGAGTCCTCTAATCCTTTAGGGGGAGAACATGATGTAAGCGACTCATCTTTTGATGATAAAGCAAGTGAGACTGCAAATATGGAACAGGAGGAACAGGTTCCCACTAATGAAAGTACACAAGCATCACATCCTGATGCCTCTAACACTTCAGAATCTCATACTCCGACAGCTTCAGATCCTGCACCTGAGTCTAACAATCTAGATAATGAGGTGGTTGTTCCAACTACTCTTGGATCTTGGCTAAATGTTTATTATCCCTTAGAGAATGTCATTGGGGATGTTAGATCGGGAGTACAGACTAGAAATCAGCTATACTCAGCTGATTATGCCTCGGTAATAGAAAATGGGTATCTTCACGATGGTGCATATAGATTTTTTGTGTCTCAATTTGAGCCAAAATATGTTAGTGAAGCCTTAAATGATAAGGCATGGGTCAGTGCAATGCAAGAAGAACTCCTACAGTTCAAGAAGTTAGGAGTATGGACCCTTGTGGACAAACCAAAAGGTGCTAAGGTAATTGGTACTAAATGGGTGTTGAAATGCAAGAAAGATGATCAAGGGGTTATAAAAAGGAATAAGGCTTGACTTGTAGTTCAAGGATTTCGACAAATCGAAGGCATAGATTACAATGAAGTGTTTGCACCGGTGACAAGGGTGGAAGCAATATGTATATTTCTAGCCTATGCATCCTACATGAAGATTAAAGTCTATCAACTAGATGTGAAGAGTGCATTCCTTCATGGTGAAATCCGTGAGATGGTCTATGTCAGTCAACACGAAGGATTTGAGGATCCTTATCATTGGGATAGAGTTTACAAACCGGATAAAGCTCTTTATTGGCTCCATCAAGCCCCTAGAGCCTGGTATGAAAAACTCTCAACTTATCTTGTGAAACACGGTTTTCGTAGAGGAGTGATAGAGTGTACATTGTTTATCAAAGAAAAAGATGGAGATTTACTGTTGGTACAGATTTATGTTGATGACATAATCTTGGGTTCTAAAAGCGAAGAATTATGTAAAGAGATCGAATCTGTAATGAAAGAAGAATTAGAAATGAGTGCCATGGGGGAGATGAAGTTCTTTCTCAAATTACAGGTGGATCAAACACCAAAGGGAATCTTCCTACATCAGACCAAGTATGTAGGAGATATCCTTAGTCGATTCGACATGGAGAATGCTTTAGCAGTTGGAACTCCACTTGCCACGAACCATGATATGGCACCCGACGAAAATGGTGATCTGGTTGATGCCACCATGTATAGAGGAATGATCGGATCTCTAATGTACCTCACAACCTCACATCCTAATATCATGTACGTGACGTGTCTTTGTTCCAGATATCAGGCAAAACCAAAAGTAAATAATCTCACTGGGGTCAAAAGGAATTTTCGTTATCTGAAGGGTACTCCAACACTCAGTTTGTGGTATCCTCATGATGATGACTTTGAGCTTACAGCGTATAGTGACTCGGATTATGGCGGTTGCAAAATGAATTACAAGTCAACATCATCAGGATGTCAGTTCTTTGGTAGACGGTTAGTCACCTGGCAGTGTAAGAAGCAGACCTCTGTTGCTCTGTCAACATGTGAAGCAGAATACATTGTTGTTCACAAATCATCTGGATTCAAAAACAAATGCACGACTATGGTTTGCAATTTTCTAATACCCTTATTTTTGTTGATAATTCTGCTACTATTGTTGTCACTAAAAATCCAGTCCAACACCCTAAAACTAAACACATCGGTATCAAATATCACTTTATACGTGACTGCTTTGAAAAGCACTTAATCGATGTTGTTAAAATAAATACGGATTTTCAATGCGCCGACCTCTACACTAAAGCATTTGATAAACCTAGGTTTTTATATATTTTAAAGGTTAATGGCGTGAAAAAGAAAGTGATGTGATTCTAGAAGAGGAAAGTGCGTAGTCCGACATGGTTTTTATTTTTCTTTTAATTTATTTTATTTTATTTCCTTTATTTATTTTTCTGTCTATTAAAAATCCAAAACCACAAAAAGATTTTCGGTTTTAGAATTTTAGGGGGAGAATATGTTAATTTAGCATTAAATTCATGCAGTATTTAATTACTTAAAAAAAAGGGAGGATGGCATCTTAGCTAAAAGAAATGAAATCAAATCTGTGATTCTGATTCAACGTTTATGAAAAATGATAGTACTCAGGGAACAAATTGTTTTGGACTTTAAAATTTTTAAATGATAAAGATGCAAAATTCAAAGTATAAGTCTAAGAAGTCTAAGCAAAATAAAAGGAAAAATGATAGTAAAACTAGTCTGCTACAGAGGTAACATAGAGAAAGTAGACCTAGAGGTTGCTAGTTCATTATATGATGTGTCGGTAGATTCAACACAATAGATGAGTAGACCTCATTGGTGGTTTATATTCAAGCTAATTTGTTCAACTTGTTGTGGGTTCCCATCTTATCCCTCGATAACACGATCATCGCAATTTCAATAAGGGGCGAAGAGCAAAATAAACGCCACAAATGTGTGCGAACGACCATAAAAGTGAGCAAAGCACGTGGAAAAATGCTAAATGCAATCAAGCTAATAACTTATGTTATTGGTGCGTTATGTGCAAAAAGAAAAATAAATGCTCTAACAAGAAGATAGGTTATGTGCCTCTCTGTTGTGCAATGGCACTGACCGAAGGAAAAGCATAACCTAAATATTCTAGAATTCATTGGAGTTTGTGGCTCTCTGTTGTGCGATGGCACTGACCTGAGGCTTGGCATCTCTTTGAAAGCTCTTAGAATAGTTTCTTCTTGAAATATACCCATAGACCGCTCAAAAATCTCCTGAGGAATGTTGACTACCATATAAGCGTGGGATCCACAAATGCTTGTTGAAATAATTAAACCTTAACTCATCACCAATGTATGTCAAAA
The DNA here is from genome assembly GCA_018326385.1 of Flaveria bidentis. Lineage (NCBI taxonomy): Eukaryota > Viridiplantae > Streptophyta > Magnoliopsida > Asterales > Asteraceae > Flaveria > Flaveria bidentis. The sequence goes on along the minus strand of BJCM01111801.1, from coordinate 5,027 downwards.
ATCTGTGTATGGATTTAAGGGGACAAGTATACTGAAAATCGTAGTGAGTTGCAGTTCTTGAAAGTCAAAATCATTGTGTGCATCTTATAGCTCTAGTGTGATTTCCTAAAACTACTATTGACTCTTGGTCAAAACAAGAATCTAGCATCAAAATGGTTTATTAAATGTCCCAAATGATTCTGATATACATGTATGATTCCATAATGAATTGTTCTAGAAATGATAAAATTAACTTGAAGCTGTGCTGTCCAGGAAGTAAAATCGGTTTGATGTACTCTAACAGGTTTAATTCCATCTCGAATCAAAAATACAAAAATATGTCCTGTTTGTTTTATATATCAAAGTGTTTTTCAAATTTTTTGTTTCCTAAGTATTTTGTTACGTAGATGTCGGACTCTACAACTAGACTTAATCTATGAATCACTCACTTAAAAGGGGTCACGTCTGAGCTGACCAAAATGTTCAAAATTAAAACGGGTCACGTTTGAGGTGACAATTCCGGTTGTAAAATTAAAAGGATCATGTCTGAGGCGATCAAAAAATTTTTAAATTAAAAGGTCATGTCTGAGATGATCATCGGTCATAATGTTCAATATCAAAAGGTAAAATTTTAAGTGTTTGAAAGTGTGTAAGGTTAAACTCATAAGTATGGGCCAATCGCACGATTGGATCACAAGTATGGGCCAATTGCATGATTGGATCATAAGTATAGACCAATCACACGACTGGACCATAAGTATGAGCCAGTCATACGACTGGACCATAAGTATGAGACGTCCATGCGATTGGACCATAAGACTGAGCCAATCGTACGAATGGATGAAGGAGTATGAGTTAGTCGCACGACTGAAGAATGAGTATGGGTTCAGTCGCACAACTGAAGCATGAGTATGGGTTCAGTCGCATGACAAGAGAATGTGTATAGGTCCAGTCATAGGATTGAACATTAAGACAGTATAAAAGGAGGGATGAGTCAGTCACATTTCTCACCACCCCCCAAATTGTTCAAAACCTACTCATACGTAGACACCCTGCCAAAATTTCATTCACATTGATTTCTTACCGATTCTGTTACTAACTGATCTATTGTTCATCTACAGGTATTATGGGACTGAAATCGATCAAAACGACTGGTGTAATCAAACCCTAAATGACCTAATCGTTTAAAATCAAGAAATTAGCAATACTCTTAAAATAGACCATTAAAATGAACATAATCGTTGAAATGAAGGACATTAAGTGATATTTTGAGTTCCTGCGAACCTAATGAGTGTAAACACGACGTCTAACATCAACATTTGACCAAGATTCGGGGTCGGAGTGTCGCACAGAGCATTCTGCGAATGGACACTTCGAATGAACTTCAATCGCACGATTGAGCTAGGCGCAAGATTCATTCGCACGATTGAATCATTCGGTGACTCAGTCACACGACTGACTCAACCGCATGGCTTAACACACGACTAAGTTCAGTCGCAAGCTCAATCGCACGATTGAACTCAGCCGCATGCGCAATCGCACGACTGAACTCAGTCGTATGGTTCAATCGCATGATTGAACCAGAGTGATCCAAAACAGTTTAAGTTTAATCATTCTTCTATAATGCATAAATCTGACGTATATGTCTCTGGTGTTGCAGCAATATGGCTGATAGGTGGATTATGAGCACTAAGAACAACATATCTGCTCACCTGAATGCGACCACTAGGAATTCTTCCGAGTTCGCTGGGATTATTGCATTTCTTAGGAGATCAAGGATCTTCAAATCCATCTTGACACCAAGCACACCGTACAGATCCATACAGCCGGCATTCTGGGAGAGCGCCAAGGTTGACCGATCAGTTGAGCCATACTGCATATGGAGCTCTATATTTGGTGAAGAGATAGAGATTACTGAGGATGACTTGAGACGGGTCTTAGGTTTGGGTGAGGACGGAGCCCACCCAACTAAGCTACATCCCCTCACGGTCCGGCGATGCTTTTTGAGGATTAAGTACTCTGGTGACAAAAATGCTAGTGTACTTAACAAGAGTAACATGTGCCCGTAATTCAAATACTTGACGCATGTGATCGTAAAGTGTATAACCTCCAGGTGTGGAGGATTTGACGAGCTCTCCGACCAAATATAGAATGAATATGTTGCATTGGTACTGAACCATCCGTTTAGTTTCTCCCGCATGATCTTCTCCTATCTGATCTAGAACCTTGAGGCTAAAGGCAAGGAAGGTTTATGTATTCATCCATGTTTCTTACAGTTGATTATCGACGAGAAGCTTCCTTCGCTGCCAAAGGAGAAAGAGGATGTTGTGATGCTTGAGGTGATGGATGATACCACCTTAGGCAGGATGAGTGTATACAGGGAGAAGCAGGTGAAGCCCCCTGTTAGGAAATTGTTTGGGCACCTGGCCCGAGAAGACTATGTGGCACCCGCTAGGAGGAAGTGGCGTCATGATGATAGTGATTCAGATACAGAGCCCCTTATGACTGCCACTTCCGATGACCATGACGATGATGATGACCAAGATGATGGTCAAGGTGGGGGAGACGCAGGTCCCAGTACTTCACCACCTCCACCCAATACTTCTTCTGCTCCAGGTGGATCTGAGCAGGCTAATATCCATCCTGATTTTATGATAGAGGAAGAAGAGGAGACAGATGATGAGCCTCTGGTACGAACGGTAGGATCCGGGACGTGGCCATTGAGAGAGGGCTCAAGGCGGTTGGTGGACGCCAGGCTGAGTCTAGGGGTGATGCCACTGATGTCAAAGATCCTTCTTACACCCTGGAGCACCCCAACAGCGAAGGGGGAGCGCCTCTGGAAAAGGGCTCCAGGAAGAAGAGGATAGCCCAACCTTACAAGACTAAGAGCAAGAGGCCACGATTCACATTGGTTACTTCTTTTGACACTACCACCACTGTCCCACCCACCACTGCAGCTACCACCACTACCACAGCTACCACCACAATCACAGCTCCTATCATCATCCCCATAGCTACTACTACCACCACCACTCCACCCACTACTACTATCTCTCATCCCACCACCACTACCACAGCCACTCCACCACATCCCACACACATTCCACCACCCATATTTACCACATCCACTACCACCACCACCAGCCACCAAGCAGGTCCATCAACCCACTCTACATTTACCACCGGACCCACTCTACCCCATATTGGGTTAGAGGAATAGCTCGCCAACCTAAATAACACTATGCTTAGACTGCTTGCAACTGATGAGCTTAGGGCTTCTCAGTTACACAAGATGATGAAAGTGAATGCTGCTCAAGCCAATAAGATCAAGGAGCTTAGTGAGAAGAGCGAGCTGTATGAGAGAGCTTTAAGCCATGCCCACCATGCGCTTACAAGCCAAAATGAGCTGGTGTTGGCATCGGTGAAGAGGATTGAGGAGCTAGAAAAGAAAAACAAGAGGATACTGCTAAAGCTAAAAGGGTCTAAGAGTGAGCCTCTAAAGATCAAAGATGGTGATGGTGATGATGAAGATGATGATGATGACGATGAGGATGAAGATGATAGTGAAGAAGATATCGAGGAGGGAGGACCGAGCCGAAAAGATCAAGATGAGGATGATGATCAGGAAGGTGATGCATCTGCATCATCCTCTAATCCTCAGGCTTAGGAAAGGCGAACTAAAAGGAATCAAGATCAAGGAGCCTCATCCTCTGCTCCTCCAACTAAAGATCCTGCTATTCAAGACAAAAATGAAGCTCTACAAACAGACGAATATGATGTCCAACCCCTTCAGCAGGTCAAGACTCAATTAACTATGATTCTTGACTTGCAAGGGATAGTCAGAAGGTCAGTGAGCTACACTCCCGAAGAAGGAGAAATCATTCATGATCTAACCGATGACCAGCTGGCTGAGATATTCCGACTTAATCCTGACAAAATTGTCAAAGATGCTCCAGAAGTCGATGTACTAAGTGATGAGGAGCTACAAGATGTGAATGAGATTGAGATTGAGGATATTACAGCTGAGCACTATCCAGAGTACGCTGACCACGAAGGTAATGTTATACCTAATTTGGGTGATACTTTTGGCAGTGCTACATTTGAGAAGCTGGATGAAGTGGAGAAAGAAAAGGAGAAAGAAGAAAGCTCAGCCCAAGCTTCGGACGCAAATGTCAAATTGAAGAAAGCTAAATGGGCGGCTTGTTTTGCTGAAATGAAATCCCAGCGTGCACCTACAAAGCTGAATGCCTACACCAAACTGTACAGAGTCAAGAAACATCAGAAGTGTCCGGCAAAATCATTGCGTGGGCTTATTTTGAAGACTTGAATGTCTATGCTGTGAAGAGAGAAAAGGGGATTGAGTACTTTAGATATCCTCATGATCTGAAGACTCTTCCTGGTTTTGAGCTGAACCGACTGGCGTGCTTAGATTAGCTATATGCTAATCCAAGGAAGATATCAAGTTGGTTTAAGGCTGTGTTGAAGAAAGAATACCACACTAGGTGGCTAAACTTTAGACCTCAATAACTGAAGAGGTACCTCCGTATGTCTGAAGTAGATCCTATATCTGGGAAGCCTAAGGTCGTGCTGAAGTGGAGTCCTCCACGTACAATGTCTAAGATTCCTTTGCGGGAAATGCCTCAGGACTTCACTCCGCACTTCAAATGGTGGTATTATGATTAGCGGATGGGTGAAGGCGTCATAGTGCTGAACATAGAAGGAAAGATAGAGACTATTTGGGTATTTGACCCTATGTGGCTAACCAACTTATCAGCTGAAGATGTTTACACATTATACAACTGGCCACTGTTCTATGACACGCAAGACATTGTACAAGCTCTTCAATTCCAACACGTCATACAACTCTGCTTTGCGTTTGAGATACATGAAGAGTCACAAGAGAAGAGAAGTACAAGAAGTTTCAAGAACATGTAAAGAATGTAAGACAATAGAGTAAACTAGGACCAATGGGGAGTTTGTAGATACATCATGTTCCTAGTTTATGAGCTTAATGTAAAAGTCTTTTATGTCTTACATATATGTAATGA
>BJCM01111796.1:0-15119 GCA_018326385.1 Flaveria bidentis | reverse complement strand
TTCCGAAGCCAAGACCAATATCTTCCGAAGCCAAACATGAAGTCTTCCGAAGCTTCAAAGACAAAGTCTACCGAAGCCAACTCTTGAAGACAAATTTCTTCCGAAGACTTTTTAACATATGCTATTATCTGATGTACCTTTATCATAAAGCTGGACCACCTTTCCACTATGACTCTGATTAGACACCAACTTTACATAAGTTGGTGAAAGGTCCATGCTTTTAGTAACTGTACATTGAGGTCTTGAGTCTGCACTTTCTACTTTATGTACCTTTATCCTTTTTGTAATATATTAGGATGTGAGCTATGGCTTGTCATAGTCACTAGTCAAAAAGCAATCTGCCTTTCGACTCTACATTGATTTTGTTGTTGTCTAGATCATGTATCTAGCTGGCCTTCAAAGTATGGTTGCCTGTAGGATGTAGTATAAGTATCTCTGGACCTTGTATCTTATTATCATTGCTTTGTAAACACTTGTAAGGAACTAGAGAATACATCATCCTTGAAAACCAATTACTTGTGTTCTAGTTTTGTCTTTTTATTACTTGTGTTTCTTAGCTCTTATATAAACTAGTTTTCTAGTTCCCTATTTGATCTGTTAAGTGTTCTAATGAACTCTCCTCACTTGTGTTATTGTGTTGTTGTGTTGTAAACATGCATTGCACCCTTTCTAAGGTCTTGTATTTGGTATCAGAGCATTCCAGGCTCTTGATATAATATTCCACCATCTTAAGATCCCTCACACACACAAAATACTTAACATCTCAAATGGAAGCAATCTCTAAAGCTGACATGGAAACTAGAATCATGACAAAGTCACCACTGATCACTCCTGAAGACTTTGATACTTGGTGTCAAAGAATGGAAAGCTTTATCAAGTCTCAAGACTCCAGGATGTGGGACTCTGTTGTTGAAGGACCTTACATACCAAGCACCCCATCTGCTACTGGTGGTGATATGATTCCTATGGTTGTGGCTGACTTCTCTGATGAAGACATGAAGAGAATAGAGTTTGATCAAATAGCCATGTCAGCCCTTCAAACTGCTCTTCCAAACTCAATCTACAGAGGCTTCAAGATGTGCAAGCCTACAAAGAGCTATAGGAAGCACTGAAGCTTATATATGAGGGCTCAACTGAAGCCAAGGAGAACAAGAAAGATCTCCTCAAGCAGCAGTTTGAAAAATTCATCTTTAAAGTAGGTGAGACCATGACTCAACAATACTTCAGGTATGTTAAGATCATGGATACTCTAATGGATGTTGGAGTAACTCTTGAAAACAGGGACATTGTAAGGAAGTTTATGTCCTCTATTCCTAGACAATGGACACATTATTGTGTTGTTATCAAGAGGACTGAAAACCTTAAGACTCTTACTCTGACAGAGTTCTATAATATTCTCAGTGGATACCAGATGGAGATGAACATGCAAATTTTATCTAGTAACTCTAGCAATCAAATAGGTTCAGCCCTTCATGTGACTGAAAGGGATAACATAGAACCTCAACATCATCTTATATGCTACACTGACAACTCAAAAAAGGGTCCATTCATCACCTTCCCTGAGACTCCAAGAGAAAACTACACTCAAGGAAGTCCCTTCCAAGAGACAAGTTCTTCTCATGCTTTTGTCTCTACTGATGAATCCTCAAGCAACTTTCTTTTCACCCTTGAAGACTTGGACTGTATCCATCCAGATGATCTGGAGTATATGGAGATAGTTCAGCAGATGGCTCTTCTCACTCATAGAGCAAAGAAGTTCTACAAAAGGACACGGAGGAAGTTTCCTAGCAATGCAGCCAGTGGAAAGTTTGGGCTGGATAAAAACAAGGTAAAGTGTTACAACTGTAACCAGATGGGACACTTTGCTAGAGAGTGCAAGGCACCAAGAGCAAATGCTGGCCAGACTCAATCCAAACCAAACTACACTGAGAGAGCTCCCCAGAATGAGAAGCCAAAGCAGCAAGCTGCAGTTGTTGTTGAAGAAGAATGCTTTGACTGGAGCTTTTAGGTGGAAGATGCATCTCCAAATCAAGCACTCATGGCTGACCACGATGAAGCCAAGGTATTGGAACATCTTTTCACTCCAAAATGTATTGCTAAAGTTAATAAATACATGTCCTACAACTTAGAGATGAGATCTGATCTTGAGTCCTTGAACATCTTAAAATCTGATTTCAAAAAGGCTGAAAATGATTATAAGTTAAAGATAGAGGACTTAGAGAAAACCATTTCAGTTCTTAAACATGAGGACACCAATTATTGGACTCAGATCAAGGATCTCATAATCAAGTTGATTGAATGCTAGACTGAGCTTGTGATCAGCAAATCCAAGGTAGAAAAATGTGTTCTTGAAGAAGAGACCTTCAAAAACATGATATCATCATCCTTGTACGCAAAAGTGTGTTATTAGAATAAATAGGAACTAGGATCTTGTGAGATAGTTCCTCCACACACAAATCTTGTCTGTAAGATCTCCTAGGTGTGAAACTTGTGAATATGAGCTTTCCCTTATAGATCCTTTGACTGAAGAGGATGAAGAGGAGATGATGAAGAATGGCTTTGAGAGGAGTGAAGAAGAGCATTTTTAGAAGGGTCATCATCCCTTTGAGGAAAGTAAAGATGTTAGGATGATCAAGTTCAAGAGGAAGAACTTGATTAGAAAGAGAAAAGGAAAAGCAAGGAAGGCTCAGGAGATCAAAGACACCTTCAGCTCTGCACAAAAACAAGTCTTTGTTTCTGCAGGATTTGAAGTGGTTAAAACTGAGGACATAAACTTGAACTCTAACAATAAGAGTTCTTGTTCATGTCTAAGTCATCCCATCATCATGAAGAAGGCTGATAAGTTGTGCACCACTACTGTACAACATGAGACATCAAGCTCCAAAGGTAGTTCTAACCCCACAAGAATTGCCACATCATCTAAGAAGATGAAGATGGAGATTGAAAGTGATCAAGTTCAACCTTGTTCACAGAAGAAGACTCCTAAAAGGAAGAAAATGGACTCTGTTATGTGTGGGAATACCTCTCATTTTGCTAAAGATTGTATCTATAATCCAAGGAATACTCTTCACGTCACAAAGAAAGAAACTTCTAAGAGTCTAGAGAAGAAGAAGAAAGCTTTGGAAGGAAAACATGTTTCCTTCGGAAGCTCCAAAATGAAGAAGAAGGCAAGTGGAAAATTGCCTTCGAAAGAAAATTTGGACTTAGAAGAAAGGAATACTTCCGAAGCACTAAAGTCTGCTGCAGTGCTAGCAGGATCTTCCAAAGGTCTAGTAATAAAAACTTTCAAAGCCACAAAAGCTTCCAAAGTTTTGAAAGTCAAATCCAAACTTCCAAAGGTGGTGTGAAAGACAAAGAAAGATCAAATGACTTAGAGTTCTCCATCAACAACAACAAGAAATCCTCAAGGCAAAACTTTAGGATCTATTACTGTTTCATTAGCTTCTACTTCTTTTGATGAGCCCAAGACCAATAAGTCTTGGGTTTTCAAATGTAACTAATCATTTACTTTATACAGAAACAACTCAAGACAAACAAAAATATCTGGATCATTGATAGTGGATATTCTAGGCACATGACATGCAATAGGTCATTACTCTAAAATTTTAAAAGAATTGATGGAGGGCCAGTTGCTTTTGGAGGAGATGAAGGTGGTTATATTTTTGGAAGGGGCAATGTCACAAATGGTAAGCTTAACATTGAGAAGGTAAACTTTGTCAAAGAGCTTGGATACAATCTTTTGAGTGTATCTCAATTTTGTGATCAAAGTCATAACATGCTCTTTACTGAGCATGAGTGCATTGTTCTTAAGCCCGGGGTGGTCATTCCTCATGAGCATATCCTGCTCAGAGCCCCCAGGAGAGGGAACATGTACAAGATGGATTTGCAAGAAACATCTCCCTTAGGAGAAGTTTCATACTTTCTATCTAAAGAAAATTGTGATGAGTCTTTCCTTTGGCATAAAAGAATATGCCATGTAAACTTTAAAAACATGAACAAACTTATTAAGAATGATTTGGTAACTGGAATGCCAAAGAAAGAGTTTACAAGTGATGATCATTGTGTGGCATGCCTGAAAGGAAAACAACACAAGGTATATCACAAACCAAAGGAAATAAACTCCACCACTACTCCCCTACACTTGTTACATATGGATCTCTTTGGCCCCACAAGTGTAATGAGTCTAGAAAGGACCTCTTACTATTTAGTGATCACAAATTACTTTACAAAATTCACTTGGGTCTTCCTCCTTAGAACTAAGGACGAGACTCGTGAGATTCTGAAGAATTTCATCTTAAAGATTGAGAATCAAGATGATCACAAGGTCAAAACCATAAGATGTGATCAAGGAACTAAATTTAAGAACCAAATCCTTGATACATTTTGTGATGAAAAAGGTGTTGTTAAGAGGAGAAACAAGACACTTATTGAAGACAATATAGTGCTTGCAGGACTCCTCAGCAAAATGGTGTTGTTGAGAGGAGAAACAGGACACTTATTGAAGCTGCAAGAATTATGTTGTTTGACTCTAAATTGCCCATCACCTTCTGCGCTAAGGCAGTCAACACTGCCTGGTATGTGCAAAACAGATTTTTAGTGGTTAAGAGTCATGGTAAGACTCCTTATGAACTTTGGCACAAGAGGAAACCTTTCATTGGTTTTCTCAGGTCATTTGGATGTCCTTGCACCATCTTGAATACCAAAGATCAAATTGCCAAGTTTGTTGAGAAATCAGATGATGGACACTTCATTGGATACTCTTCCCAAGCTAAGGCTTATAAACTATACAATCTCAGAACTAGAGTAGTTGAAGAGTCTGCCAATGTGACTTTCAATGAGCACACTCCTAGTGTGAAAGGTTCTGGTTCGGATTGGTTATTTGATCTTGTTTTAGTAACTATCTGTTTTAACAAATCTTGTGAGCATGTTTCAGGATCTACAAACATACTACCTACAGGTGATCTTAATACAAGATTTGAGTTGAGAAGACCTTCAAGCTACATATCTTTAACTCCAGTTGTAACTAACTCTGCAAATGAAGTTTCTATCAGCACAACAATGACAAATTCAGCTGATACATCTAAGATGCCTTCAAATTCTAGCTCAGAGGCTCCACAACCAGATAAAATAGCATTAATTGTAGAAGAAAATAGTAGTGGTGATAGTGATTAAGAATTTTTTGTTGCTGACAACCACTCCATAGAATACAACATCAATGATGTTGGATCAAGTCTCTCTTGATAAGTGTGTTGATATGGTAGGAGAAACATCAATGGCAGATCTAAATTTCTCTAATTTAGATCTCTCTCAGCAACTTGCTATGATCCCTCAACTAAGGATCCACAAGTCTCATCCCACCACAAACATCATTGGAGATGTTGACACAGGGGTAAGAACAAGAGGACAAACCCATGAAGCAAATATTTGTCTTCATTCTTATTTCTTATCTCAGATAGAGCCCAAGAAGATTGATGAAGCTCTGAAGGATAGAAGTTGAGTTGAAGCTATACAATAAGACCTGCTTAAATTCAAAAGGCAAAAGGTTTGGAACCTATGTCCTCTTCCTCATGGAAAGACTACTATAAGAACCAAATGGGTGTTTAGGAATAAGAAAGACGATAGAGAAATTGTCATCAAGAATAAAGATAGATTAGTTGTTCAAGGATACACACAAGAAGAAAGAATTGACTACACTAATGTCTTTGCTCTTGTAGCAAGACTGGAAGCTGTTAGGATATTCTTGGCTTTTGTTGCATCCAAAAACTTAAAGGTCTATCAACTTGATGTTAAGTCTGCTTTTCTCTATAGGGAAATTGATGAAGAGGTGTATGTCAAACAACCACCTAGTTTTACAGATCATGATCATCTTGATTATGTCTACAAGCTTGATAAAGCTCTTTATGGGTTGCACCAAGCACCAAGGAAGTGGTATGAGACTCTATCGTAGTATCTCTGCGAGCATGGATATAGAAAGGGTACTATAGATGGAACTCTCTTCATTAAAGGAGAAGGAAATGACTTGATGCTAGTTCAAGTTTATGTAGATGACATCATCTTTGGTTTAACTATTGCAAGGCTCTGCAAAGAATTTAAGAAGCTGATGAAGGATAGATTTGAAATGAGTGCCATGGGGGAACTCAATTTCTTTCTGGGAATTCAAGTGAAGCAAGTTAAAGATGGCATCTTCATAAATCAGTCAAAGTATGTTTAGGACATACTCAAAAGGTTCAACATGACTGATTGTAAGATTGCTAAGACACCCATAGCAAGAAACCACTCCCTTGGACCTGATCCTGAGGGGTAGTGTGTGGATAAACACCTTTACAGGGCTATGATTGGATTTCTCATGTATCTTACAACTAGCAGGTCTGATATCATGTTTGCCATATGTATTTGTGCAAGATATCAAGCCAACCCCAAGATGTCACATCTTATCAATACCAAAAGAATTCTAAGATACCTCAAAGGTGCCTCAACACTTGGCCTCTTGAATCCCAAGAACTCTGACTTCAATTTGTATGCATATACAGGTAGTGATTATGGTGGCTGCAATATGACTGCAAAGTCTACATATGAGGGATGTCAGTTTCTTGGTGGAAGGGTTGTCTTATGGCAATGCAAGAAACAATCCTGTGTCTCTGCATCAACTGTTGAAGTTTAATACATTGCTACTGCAAGCTGCTGTGCTCAAGTGCTTTGGATTCAAAATCAGATGCTTGACTATGGATTAAACTTGAAGGAGACTCCCATTCACATAGACAACAACAGTGCTATCTCAATCACTAAAAATCCAATGCAGCACTCCAAGACAAAACACATCAATATCAGGTATCATTTAGTTAGAGATAACTTTTAAAATGGATTAATCAAACTAGTAAAGGTTAACACAAATGAACAGTATTTTGATCTGTTCACCAAAGCTTTTGATGAACAAAGATTCAAGTATCTTATATCAGCTATTGGGATGATTAACTTTGAGTAGCTTTTCTTAAAACTCAATCATATTATTTCTAAAACTTGTGTGTCCTAAGTTGTCTATTCTATCACCTTCAAAAGCTCTTGTTTTCTCTGAATGAAAATCTTTTTAGAAGAACTTTCCTTTGAATTTTTGAAAATTCTTGGTGTTTTTCTTTCAGAAGATAAAAAATTTATCTTCGGAAGAAACTTATGCCTTCAAAACAAATAACTGCCTAAGTAAATTGCCTTCGGAAGAAATGTCTGAAATCTCTTCCGAAGCTTAAAATTTTCTCTTAGGCACTTACATGTTTTCAAGGACAATTTTCTTCTGAAGCAAATAAACTCTCGGAAGCTTTATTCTTAGCTGAATAAAACTTTTAAGTCTTAATTTTCTTCCAAAGAAAAAATTTTCGAAAACTCTCAGGAAATTCTTCCGAAGTCATTTTGGCTTCGGAAGCTTTTTCATTAAAACTTCTGAAGACAATTTACCTTCAAAAGATTTTCGAATTCCAAGAAAACGATCTTTTGAGCAAAAACCAAACTTCTTTTTCATAGGTGGGACCGACATTCGGATTTCAAAGTTTATCCTTTTTCATTAACTTTGTCTTATATCCTGTTCATATAAACCCAACGATTTCCCCCTCTTTCTATCATCTTCATCTTTTCTCCACACCTAAATTCCCAAAATTCTCTCTGTAACCGCCTTTGTTCTTTCTTTCCTTCACCATTAAGCTTTCCTAAATGGCCAACCTTAACAGAAGAAATGACCTTTATTTCTCCATGCAGTTACATAGGCAACACAATCAGGTTGTTAAACTCTAAGAAAGATCCACACTTCTCAGAGGTTTTCCAATTCTTGGCTTTGTCTAACTATTCCAGCTCCCTTACCATCGATCCTGTTCTTTATGAGGATCATTTGCTTGATTTCTGGAAAACCTGTCAAGAGGTTTTTCTAGATGGGGAGAAGGCACTGTCTGCTACAGTGCAGGGGAGGATAATCTTCATCACTCCAACCATCATAAATACCCATCTACAACTGGATGATGAGGAAGGTGAGTTGTCCTTTCCCAAAGAATTTGTTAACCAGTCCTTCTAGTAGATGGACTATGAAGGGGATTTCTCTGTAAAGACCTTTAGGAAAGGGAAGGTCTCATCCCGGTGGAAGTACTTGATACATGTGGTCATCTATAGCTTATCCAACAAGCATGGGGGTTGGGACAAGATACCTGATGATATCTCCTTCATAGTGCATGGGATGGTTCAAGGGGTCAAGTTTAGGTATTCTCAATTTGTTTATACAAACATGCTTACTAACTTAGACACCTTATAATATTACATGTTTCCTAGATATGTTCAATACATTCTCAACTGTAATCTGGGCTCACAGTTGAGGGAAACATATAATATTCTTAAACTGGGACAGATAAAGCCTGATATCTTTAAAATCTTATAGAAGCCAACTGTTGGCTTCTCTATGGTAGAAACAGCCCTGGTCCTAAAAATGGTAGAGCTCATTGCTCAAAGTGACAACCTGGCATCACAAGCCAGTGTTGAACCCACACCTGCTACATCTCAACCACCAAAACAACCACAAATCACCCTCGCTTACCAAAGAGGAGCCAAACGAACCCCTGTACAAGCTATTCAGTCTGTGCAGGCCCCCGTATCACTACCCACATAGGAAGAAATGGACTCTAGAGCTCCCAAGTCTCTTGAGGAGAAAACCACTCCCATCCTATCAACTATCAGTCCTAAGGTTCCTCATGCTCAGACTGATGAGCTCACAAGCCCAAAAACCTTAAGCCTTCATTCTGAGTCTCTAACTCAGATTAATAACTTTCAGGGGATAGCTACCATCCCCAACCTTTAGACTTAAACCAACCAATTCCTAACCTTGACTTCTATACTGATGAAGACTTAGGTTTCAGTGAGGATCATGAGTCTCTTTATTCCTCCCCTACTCAAAGAGAGATGAGTGCTCTTGACTCACCTATGTCTAGCCCACATTAGTCACCTATCACTGAGGTGGATACTTCTGAACTGTTCAGGATATCCATATGGAAGAGGCTCTCACTTCAGCAAGTGATTACATAATTAAGACCTTAATCATGGCAACTCAGCCCATTGACACTTCAACTGAAGCTGTCATTAAGAAAAGGAAAACCAACAGCCAAGAACTCCAAACTGGTGGTGAGAGAGAAGACTTTGGTCCAATTCTCTCATCCCCCAATGATTCTTCTCATGAAGATGAGGGGAATCTGAGAATAAAAGTGAAAAAGCTGTAAAAAACATGCACCTATCTAGTCTCCAAGGTTAGTCAGTTTCAATCTCAAGTGACTACCTTGCAAAACAGGGTCAATAATCAGCAACTTGAATTATCTTATCTCAAGGACAAACTAGCTAGGAGACCTTTATGAAGAGCTCAACCAGGAACACAAGAACCTGTGAATATGGTTGATCTAACCTCTAGCTCACCTATGCAAATGGGTGATGCTACTAAAAAGGGGGAGAAAGTCATCACAGACACAGAACCTGGGAGCTCCTCACAAAGTATGGATATTGAGGAATCACCATCCTCACTTGCAATTGTCCATACTCAGCAACTTCCTCAAGTTCATATTGATGTAGACTCTGTAGACTCCTTCATTTAGAGTCTTTTTGAGGAAGGGATACCAAGGACAGTGTCATCTCCACCTTAAGGAACTTCCAACTACATCATAGGCTGGATGTATGATGCCAACATAAGAGCCCTCATTCTTCAAAGAATTCAAGGGCAGCAAGAAGTCTTTAACTTTCAGACCTTGAACTACTATGAAGGTCTTGACCTTAGTAGCATGTCACTTGTCAACCCAAGCCAATCTAGACAAGCAGACAGGCTGGCTCAAAGGATACAAGACAAAATTACTAAAGAGTTCAAACTTAGAAGGAGACAAAGGCAATTAGGAAATACTATTGGTCAACTAGATGTTGAGGCAGACCCTAAGATTAGCTTCAAAGGGCAAACCTTGACTGGAGGCCCAGTGGTAGAGCCTGAGAGCCCTGTCACATCCACAACTACTTCAGCAATCCATTCCCTTAATGAAGCACCTGCTAGTAAAGGTGCATCACAACCTCTCTCTGGCTAGAGCTTGGAAGCTACACCAAGCAATGAAGGCCAAAGCTCTCTCCACCCTAAGTCACAAAGGTTTGTGAGTGACAAGGGGAAAAGGAAAATGACTTCTGAAAAGATTAAGGAGGAGAGAGAGAGAGGAAGAGAAAGCTAAAGGGAGAAAGTTCCTCTACTGGGTCTGCTAGATTCATGGAAGCTGCTATCAGGGCTGCCCCCGGGCCAAACACTCAGGATGATGAGTTGAGGGCAGTCAGGATAAACTATTTATAGACCAGGAACTATGATATTGATAATATCATCTCCCTGCCTTTAGATGAATTAAATGAACTGGCTGACATGGAATTGTCAAAGGAAAAAGGAGGTAGAGGATGCAAAATTACTTCTTCAAATCAAAGAAGAAAGAAGACAGAAAAGACTCTACACCATGTGCCTACCCTTTCCATAGTTCAAGAAAGTTCTGTACAAGAGGATGTGGCTTCATAAGAATCTCAGGTAGACAAAGAAATTGATAGGATAAAATGATCAACTACCTGAGTGCCAGAGGCATCTATCAGGCAAACGTACTTCTTCCCCTATCCTTTGAATACATTGAGTTTGAGTATCTCAAACAGCTTGAACTTGAACTAACCAAAGAAAGAAAAATCACAAAGAAAAGGTTAAGGGAAGAAGCTGCAAAGTCAAGAGCCATCATCCAGAAAAGTATAAAGAAGTCTGATGATAAGCAGAGGATGATGAGCTTCTTGAAGCTGTATGGATTCTTTGGAAGAAGACTTAGCCCCATGTCTCTATCCATTATGGATGAGCATATAAGGGTGATCAAGCAGAAGATTCAAAGAGGAGAACTAGTTGACTTAAACTCCCCACCAACCCTCAAGAAATGGAGGTTAAGGTTGAACCATTTGAGACAACACAACCTGAACCTCCTACTAAGCATCAACAAGCTTCTACTTCTGATCCATAGCAGGGTTCTGTCCCCTCTCGATCTGAACCTGTGAGAGAGGAAGACCCAAATGAGAAAGACAAAGAAGATCAACAAGGTGCTGCAGGCCAGTCTTCTTAGTTAAAAGGTTCAACAAGGAGAAAACGGATGGCCTCTAAACTAAAGCCAAAGAAGAAAAAGAAAGAGGAATCCATCTCCAAACCTCAGGATGAGTTAGAACATCCTGAGGATGTGCAACAAGAAGATGCTACATCAACTCCAATTCAAATAGCTCCTCTAGCATCAGGAAGACCCATCTTGTCCTGGACATACACTACAAGGTGTTGAAGATGTCTACACATGGAAAGACATGTTCAATTTACCTCTACATGATCTCTTTGATATGAGCAGACACTATGAGAGTCTGAGTGATCCTGATCATCTTATGAAGAAAGGGTTGGTCATCATCATGATGAGGACTGTTGATATCTAAAGTCTTCAAGTGTTTTGGTAGCATCAGCCTAGGGGGAGTTTGTAAGATTTCATATAACGCTGACGCAACCCAAAACATCCAAAGTCTCTCCTGCATGCATGCACAAGTGTACTGAAGTAGAATGCTTCGAAAGTTTCACACTCTTCCGTATTAAACATTCTAAGTGTGAAATCTTCCGAAGCCAAGACCAATATCTTCCAAAGCCAAACATGAAGTCTTCCGAAGCTTTAAAGAGAATGTCTTCCTAAGCCAACTCTTGAAGACAGATTTCTTCTGAAGACTTTTTAACACATGTTATTATCTGATGTACCTTTATCATAAAGCTGGACCACCTTTCCTCTGTGACTCTGATTAGACACCAACTTTACATAAGTTGGTGAAAGGTCCATGCTTTTGGTAACTGTACATTGATGTCTTGAGTCTGTACTTTCTATTTTATGTACCTTTATCCTTTTTGTAAATGAATTCATATGTATGATTCATATATTTGTGAAAAAAAGGAATGTTTTCTTGCATTAACATTCAATTAACATGTTTATGATGAGAAAGTAAGTAAAAACTATGGGGTTACTTGATTCCTCTTATATATACTCAATGCTCCCATGCTAACCTTCAAGTAGTCCTATTGTGACAACATCAAATGTTTCTAGTAATCAATTAATTAGTGAAATGTTGACCATTTGCCACTAAGTTTGTTTCAAAGCCCATCAATCAGTGTACTAATGAAATCATATTTGCATAAACAGTTAGACCATTTGCTCTTTGGAAACATACTTGCATAACATTGTAGTAAGTATACTAATGAAATCACACAATGCATTGATTAATTGTAGGTGCAATCAAGATAAAAATGTATTTGAATATTATTTTTCATAAGGTTGCAAAACATGATATATTTATGAAAAAACATATTTTTATTCAGATCTCTAAGCGCACAACACTAACGAAAAAACCTAACCTCTGTGAATGACCGATTGTGGATTATGCGGTGGCCGGCGACAAGGGGAGGCCAACGCTTTCTTCTTCCAGTCCAATTCAACAAAAATCAATCAACAAATTCATATCTATAACATATCAAAACCTAACGTTCTACACGTAATCACACACACACACAACAATCGACTGCAATATAACCTATACAATCACACAAACACACAAACCACATACATACTTGTAATGACATTCGTAAAGGGAGAATATTATTAGGATTATTGTTGTTGTTCTGAGTTCTAAAAATATCCACAAAAATGATACGCAAAGGGGGGGTGAATTAAAAATTTATCTGGGCGCGCATTTTAAACAATGACAGACAAAGATGACACGCAAAAATGCATGTCATTTTTTTTACAAATTTTATAAAATATGACATATTTTTTTGACACGCAAAAAAGCGCATCATCTTTCTTCGACGTTATCGTTTGCATGTCATCTATTAACAAGTTTGTAGTGTAATTAATATAATACAGGGGATTTAGTAGATCTTAGAAAACCTTAAATAGAACTTGCACTCTAAATCCACACTATTCTTTTGAAACATGGTATTCAATGTCCATTTGTAAGACATGCTCAAAAACATACACCATGCAAAAAAACATATGTCGGTCACTAGTGGATCCTACAACAAACACATTTTTCCAAAACATCATAATACATGTGTTGGAGATTTACATACTAATAGACAACTGAAATAACATAGAGGTCGTAACAATGAATATAACTGACATCCATAGTATGTGTACATACACTTAGAATTGGCTGGATCAAGTAAGGCTGGTGCAACGAAAACAAACACTTAGAACATTTTTGGTGCAACAGATGAATATCTTTCGAAGGCAAATGTAGATACATGTGTACCTAGTTTAGGAGCTAAATGTAAAATGTCTTTCATGTCTTACGTATATGTAATTGAATGGTTATGAATGAAATAAAATATGTTGGTGATACTTATAATGTTTAATATTTCATTGTTTATTGTGTGATAACACATATTGAACTAACTATATAGGTTTGTGGTTGTTTACATAGTTTTTAGTCAATAATGGTTGAGAAACATGTTTAAACATAATCGTGTATAGTTCTCATGTGAATGGACCATGCTAATGGACCATACGCATGAATACTTCATGCTAATGGACCAGTCACACGACTGAACCAGGAGACTGGATCAGTCGCACGATTGTGACATAAGATTGACTCAGTCGCAGGACTGAACATTTAGTCGTGCGGATGGATCAACCGCATGCTTCAGTCGCACGACTGAACCATGCTATTGGTTCAGTCGTACGAATGGAAAACCCTAACCTATAAATATCACTTAATTCGTGGAAAAAGAAAACAATTCGAATACCTACGCACATAATCGTACCCTAGCCGTCCATAGACTCAAGAACACCTGTTCCAAGTTCATAGATCGCAGATGATCATCTTACAATCGTTCTTAACGTTTGGATTCATTCTTTGATCGATTATACTTGTGTTCTCACTGATTGGATCACCAATCAAATAGGATTCCGCACTATTTGGTTTGGTATACACGTAAATCAGTTAGTACTACGTACCTAAACGGTCCTAACAAGCGGTATCAGAGCTTTGGCTCTTGATTTGCGTGTAATTCAATTGATTTTGATATAAAAAATCACATTTTTCACTCAAAAACTCAATCTTTTTGTGTCAAACAGTGTTTTCGACGTCTCCAAGTCAAAAAGTTAACGTTTTTCGGCATACGACAATTAGGGTTCGTGAGAAATTCGTGTTTTCTGTGTCAAAGTGTTCAAAACCTTCATTTTTGCAAAAACAACAGTCTTCAGTCGCACGACTGAATCCATTCGCACCTCCCATACGCATGATTGGACTCAGAGGCCTTGTTCATTCGTACGACTGACCAGCTTCATTCACATAGACTCCAATTGCACTCTCCTTACGCACGACTGAATCCAATCGCACGATTGAATTCATCCGCACGAATCATTCGCACGATTGAATCATTCACATAAGTTCAATCGCACGAGTGGTCCATTCGCACAAGTGAAGTATTTGAGTTTGAAAGTTTAAAGTTAAAGAGATGGAAGAACAATATTCCGCGTTCACTGCTGGTAGAGACACACGGATCCAGAACCAAGAGTGAGACTGGGAATCATAACAAACCACCTAAGCTAATAACGTTAGACGACTACCCACAATGGAAGCAACATTTTGAGATCTACCTTAATAGAGTTGACCCCAACCTTTAGGAATCCATTAAAACAGGATATGATATGCCGGTAGGTGCAGATGGGGTAAAATTAACATTGGGTGGGATGACTAACAGCCAGAAGGCTAAATATAATGCAGAGAAGAAGGTGTATGCCCTGTTAACTCAGTATATTCCAAAGGATATATTCCGTTAATTTTCTGAAAACAAACAGGCAAAGAAACTTTGGATAGCCTTGGAAAAACGCTACGACGGAAATGCTTTGTTAAAAGCTCTAAAGGTAAAAGCTTTGAAGAAGGAGTTTGACAACTTCTCTTCAATGGGTAAATAAAGTCTGAATGATGTAATCGACAAGTTCTATCATCTTATGAGTGAGCTACAAATGGAGTTACAACGTCTATGGAAGACAAGGTATCCAGCTTGGCAGATGGCTTACCAGAAAAGTGGGATT